>SKCR01034776.1:0-82689 GCA_019454045.1 Zanthoxylum bungeanum | reverse complement strand
GCCTCGCCCTCTGGGACTCATCCCCGAAAACTGCTAATGATGTGGGCCTCAACCCTGGGGTTCTCTCCCCGAACTGATACTGAAATGGGCCTCAACCCTGATACTCGTCCCTCAAAACTGCTACTCATACGGTCCTCAATCATGGGACTCATCTAAAAATATTACTGATATGGGCCTCAACCCTGGGATTCATACCCGAATCTGATACTGCGCTGTTGCTGTTTCTGATTGGCTTGTCTTTGCCGCTACTCTCTTTTTCTTCTTCAAAACCTGTGAATACAAAACAAAACAAACACAAAAAGAATAAAAAATACGTTACGTGTATGCATGCATGCATGAGTTCCCTCATCCCGTTGGGTTAGGTCCTCTGTCAATTCTCCTGGTGACTGCTCAGTCTTCTCTTCCTCAGGCAAAGTACTGCCTCAATTTGTCAACATTGATCGGCACAGTGATGAGTGGTAAATCTATCACTGTTTCCCACTCATTTAACCTAATATTTTGTATAGTTTCTTGAGTTTTGTGATTATTTTGATGTGTTTTGTGTTATTTTGTAGATAAATAAAGTTTCAGGACATTCTGGAGGTGATTTTGGGCCAAAACATTGAAAACGGACAAAAAGGGCATTTTGGTAATTTTGGGCGTCGCGACGCCTAACGAGTGCCGACAATTTGCTAACATGCACCTGGTCAACGAGTCAGAATTTGAAAAGTTTGACTTTGCTAATGTGCGTCGTGCCACGTGTCACCATCACAGCCGATATGCTAACGTGCGCCGTGCCACGTGTCATCATCCTACGGTGCCGACAATCGCCATTGCCACGTGTCATTCTACGTGTCGCCACATCATCAGCCACGTCAGCAAGTCAAAGGTCAACTATGTCACGCGTCGTGCCACATCATCATCCACGTCAGCGGTCAAACAAGTCAAAGTTCCACGTCATCATCAACCAATCACAGAATGCCACGTGTCGCAATCCTACGGTGCCGACATTCGCTTTCGCCACGTGTCGCCATGTCAGCGCCACGTCAGCACAATCATTGAGCTCTCAGCCGCCTCCGTGGAACTGTTCTGGCGTCGCGACGCCAAAGCCCTTGGCGTCGCGACGCCCGAGGCCTATCCGCGCCTATAAATTCAGCTTCAGATTTCAGTTTCAGATGTACCTTCCTCTCTGAAGTAAATAGGTTGTTTTCTATCTAGTTTCTTTTAATTACAGTTTTGTAATAGTAATAGTAATTACGTTTTGTAATAGTAATAGTAATTTTACTATTTGAATAGTAATAGTAATTTATTTTTACTTTTTACTTTTTACAGTTTTACTATTCTACCATGAGGAGGTAACTTCCCCCTGCTAGGGTGAAAGGTAATTCTTTTACTATTGCTATTTAGATTAATCTCCCTTAAATATAATATATTCACCATTTAAAATTTGACTAAGCAAGGATACCGCCAGATTGGTCGGTTGGTAATTAAATTTTGGTTTCGCCTTTATGGCTGGTTATTTTGATTTCGCCTATATGGCTGGTTGGACTTAATTTGACTTAATCAGGTTACCGCCTATATGGCTGGTTGGTATTATCATCACGAGTTAATATATTATATTAAGAGAGATATCTAAATAGTAAATAGTAGAAGTTAATTCCTTTTACCTTAGAATTTTATTTTATTGCAATTTACTTTACCGCATTTACTTTTCAGTATTTTTACTTTATGTCTTTTATTTTACCAGCCCTAGCTATGTGTCATAACTAGATTAGTTATCTGGGGTTGTGATGAATTCCAATATCACCGGTTTATAAGGGGTTAGATTATAGTTTGGGTAATATAAAGATTTATTTATTGAGTCGTAATCTTAATGCTTTTTATTAACTGGCCATTAATAAAATTGATTAGGTAAACTTAAAATGAACTAGACATAGGGATTTTAGGTTTAAGACCTTAGACTCAATAGCCCACGATCTTCCTTGAGGATAGATAACCCTTTAATAGATTTCCTTACAGGATAGGAATATACCTGTCGGGCGGGGGTAGCCATAATTGGAACTTAATCTTAATGAATCCAGGTAATTTGGTTGACATAGGAATATGGTTCAATTGGGTTATACTGGGTATTTGTAATTGACCATCGGAAGAGGCTTTTACATAATTTAGTGTTCCAGGTTAATAAATCAATATATTACCCAACTTTATGATAACCACTTCATCTTTAAATAATATTGGAAGGATTCACAACCCTAGATAGTTTTATAAATTTGAATTTTTCTCAACCTACTTTTACGCAATTTCATTTACTTGTTTTTAAATTTAGAATCATCGCCATTTCAAATCAATCAATCAAACAACCTGTTAGATACTAGTAATCACTTGACCTCATAAAATTAATAAATTAGGTATTAAGTCCTCGTGGGATCGATACTTTTTATACTACTTGAACGATACGTGCGCTTGCATTATACGTGTGTGATTACACCGGTCAAGTTTTTGGCGCCGTTGCCGGGGACTTATTTATCTTTCACTATTAGTTTTGAGGTTAGATTCGTTACTTGTATCTAAATTTTCTTTTTACTTATTGTTTTCGTTTTATTGTATTTCAGGTTTTCAGACCCTTCATGAGACGAACCAGAAACTTTGAAATCCGACCGCTTGACCCAGAGATTGAAAGAACTATCAGACAGTTGAGAAGGGAAAAGCGAGAAGGCCAAGAAGCAATCGTTAACATGGAACCTGAACCTTTGGAGGTTGCACCACCAATTCCCATCCGAGACAGAACCATTCCGGTGGTAGATGGCCTCATTTCCTGTATTGTACTTCCTCCCTTACCAGCAAATGCATGTGACATCAAAACTTGCATTCAGATGATTCAGCAGTCAGTTCAGTTTGGGGGGAATGCAATTGAAGATCCTAATGCCCACATCAGCAACTTCCTGGAAGTTTGCGGCACTTTCAATTACAACCGAGGAGCTGAAGAAGCTATGAGATTGAGAGTTTTCCCATATTCCTTGAAAGACAGAGCAAAAGCTTGGCTACATTCACTACCAGCTGGATCCATCACAACTTGGAACACTCTAGCCACCAAATTCCTTGCAAAATATTTTCCACCAGTAAGAACAGAAAAATTAAGGAATGACATCACATCCTTTGTACAACAAGATTCAGAATCTCTGTATGAAGCTTGGGAAAGATACAAAGATTTGCTCCGGAAATGTCCTCACCATGAGATTCCAAAATGGCTTCAAGTCCAAACATTCTATAATGGACTTTCTGGACTGATGAGAACCACAGTTGATGCTGCTGCTGGAGGAGCTTTAATTGCAAAAGGAGAAGATCAAGCCTGGGACCTAATTGAAGAAATGGCCAACAACAATTCCTTGTGGCCAACAGAAAGGAGCCTGATTCAAAGAATTGCAGGAATTTATGAAATTGGAGCCAATACAGCAGTCAGTGCCAAGCTGGATCAGATATGCAAATTTATGGAGACTCTCAACACTCAAAGAAACATTGGATCCACAAGTTCACCATATGGAGGAGCACCAGAACAAAACCAACATGAAGAGACGGTAAATTATGTCAACAATTTAAACAGACAGGGGAACAATCCATATTCCAACACCTACAACCCAGGGTGGAGGAATCATCCTGATTTCTCATGGAGCAACAATTCAGGGCAAAAGAACTATTCACCACATGTATTCCAGCAACAGAATAAAGGCCAGGAGCAGGCAAATGAACCAGGAATAGCAGAAGTGCTGGCTCAGTTAAAAATGTACGATGCTATGATTCAGAACCAATCAGCTTCTATCAAAGCACTGGAGAATCAGATTGGACAACTGGCCAATGCTCAGAGTTACAGACCACCAAGAAATCTTCCCAGCAATACAGAACATAATCCAAGGAACATGGGGAATGAACACTGTCATGTCATTATGTTAAAAAGTGGTACTGAAATCAACAAAGATGTTGGAATCAAGGCAACCATTGAAGATGTTCCAAAAGAAACAGAACAACAGATGGAGGAAAAAGAAGCAAAGGAAAAAGAACAGATCACTCCACCTCCACCTTTTCCTCAGCGTCTTCAGAAAAACAAACTGGACAAGCAGTTTGCTCAATTCCTGGAGGTTTTCAAAAAGCTGCATATCAACATCCCATTTGCAGAAGCCTTGGAACAAATGCCCAACTATGTCAAATTCATTAAAGATATTCTTTCATGAAAATAGAGATTGGGAGACTACGAGACAGTAGCATTGATAGAGGAATGCAGTGCCATCATTCAGAGAAAACTTCCCCCAAAGTTGAAAGATCCTGGCAGTTTCACCATTCCTTGCATCATAGGAGAATATAACTTCGGTAAGGCTTTGTGTGATTTAGGTGCAAGTGTTAATTTAATGCCTTTTTCTATTTACAGGAAACTGCAAATTGGAGAAGCAATGCCTACCTCAGTCTCATTGTAACTTGCTGATCGAACGCTCGTATTTCCAAGAGGTGTAGTTGAAAATGTGCTGGTCAAAGTTGATAAATTCATTTTTCCAGCAGATTTTATTGTCCTTGACATGGAGGAAGACGCAAATGTGCCGATCATCCTCGGGAGACCATTCTTGGCTACTGGTCGGACCATTATTGATGTACAGAAAGGAGATCTAACCATGAGGGTACAGGACCAAGAAGTAACATTCAATGTTTTCAAAGCCATGAATTTCCCAGATGATGAAAAGAATGAGGAATGTTTCAGACTTGATGTGATACACAGTGCCATCCAGAACTCTGACGCAAAACAAAGTTTTACTAACAAACTTAAGGCATGTCAATCGCCTGTGGAGACTGAAGATAAAGGGTCTTGTGCACTCGAAAAGCCAAGTCTTGCCCCACAAGCAACAGAAGAGAAACAATTCCACCATCTCAATGAATTGGAGGAATTTCACATTCAGCCTTTTGAGAATGCCAAATTGTACAAAGAAAAGGCCAAGAAAAGACATGATGAGAAGTTAGTCAGGAGTGAAATTCTTCCCATGGAAGCCAAAATCACGGTGGTCAGGACCATTCCAAATCACCAAGGTTTTACCAGACAGAGCCGTTGAGTTACATGATTCTGACTCCAACAAAACATTCAAAGTGAAAAACAAGCGTGTCAAACATTACTGGGGAGAATCATTTGAGCGACAAAAAGAAAGTGTCAAACTTTTAGATCCAGCATAACGTTCGGGCAGTCACGTCTGGCTGAAGACGTTAAATTTAGCGCTAGCAGAGAGGCAACCCATGCAATTTTTTGTAATTTCTATTTTCATATTTTATGTATACATGTTGTAGAGTTTTTAATTTTGTGTGTTATTTTGTAGGGAAAGGCACAAACAGAGCATTTAAGGAGGAATGGTGTTTGGCAATCACAAAGATGAGAACTAATTCATGAGTAGTGGCTGAGTAAGGAATGAATTCTTGAGACGCACCCTCATGAATTTATGCTAAGCAAGTGGCGTATTGCATACATAATTCCGTTGCCTTAATAATTGTTTCAATTTGCTTTTCTTTTGTTATTTTCTTTTATTTTCGCCGACAAGATCTAAACTTTTTGACTTATCACGATTTATTTTAACGTTCAATTAATAATTGTCATTTGGCAGGTACTAGTGCTATTTTTACTTACCATTTTCAGGTTCTATAAATTCAGCTATACATTTCTCTCTTTGACACATCCAGATATACATCTAAACAAGAGAAAGAAAAATGGAAGCAACTTCACAGCAGCGAATCAAGCGAATTTGTGTTTTCTGTGGATCCAATTCTGGTAATAAACCAGAATTCATTGAGGCTGCAAAGGAATTGGGGAGAGTCATAGCAGAACGAAATATGCATATAGTATATGGCGGAGGCAATCTTGGATTATTAGGAAGCATTTTAAAAGCCGTTCAGGAAGGTGGTGGTCATGTTTGGGAATCATCCCAAAACCTTTGGCGGACGAACACTTAATTGGACAAACAAATGGAGATGAGCGTATTGTATCAAGTATGTCTGAACATCTCCTTGAAATGGTCAATACTGCTGATGCGTTTATTGCTTTACCAGGTGGGCTCGGAACATTTGAAGAGATATTCACAGTAGCATCATGGGGACACTTGAATATTCATCGGAAGCCCATTGGATTACTTAACATTTAGCATTTCTTCGATTTTCTGTTTGTATTTCTTGCGGAAGCTAAGAGACATGGGTTCGCCACAAAATCAGTAGAATATATTTTCCTGACTGAAACCAAAGCCGAGGAATTAATTGATCTAATCATAGCATTTGAACCAAAAATTGACCCCATTTTTTCCAAGTTGGACTGGTCAGACAGCGATCGTGGTAAGAAGCGTAAATTGGACATAGATCTTAATCGGTAAATTTTTTGATTCCAGCTAACCAGGTATTATCTTCTAAACTCTTCTTCTACTATTTAAGACATTGGGGACAATGTCCATTTAAGTTTGGGGGAGGAAATTAGCTGATAAGTATCTTGTTTTAGTTTGTGTGTTGTTTTTAGTCCAAAATTTTTCGAAAAATACAAAACAAAATTGAAAAATTTTCAAATATTACAAAAATATTTTGCGTTTTTGTGGTTTGACTAAAAAGGTGAAATTGGTGAGAGATAGCTGAGTAAGGAGTTTTCACTCCTGAGAAGTATTTCAAACCTATTTACGAAACAAGTTAATTTTTGTTTATTTCCTTTTGAATTATTTAATTTGTAAATTCTCCATAAAACTGACTAAAATGGATCTTCATATGCTCAGTTGGCAGGTATTATCAACATGCATAGTAACATACGGACATGAGCTGTAATTGAAAAGATTGTAATATTCAGTGCTATAGTTTAATTGGAGGAAGCATCTCGAAAAGTGATGAAAAAAAAACGTCTGAGATTCGGGTTATTAAGTCTGTAAGGGTATTTTAACACCTAGTGCCCTAAAACCAACTGGTTTGGGAGTCACTGGCCCAAAGCTCGCTACATGGATCAAGGATGTTGCAAAAATATATATATCTGAAGTCTGGGTAATTAAGTCCGTAGGGGTGTTTTAACACTTGGTGCCCTAAAGCCAACTGGTTTGGGAGCCACCGACCCAAAGCTCGCTACATAGACGGAAGGTATTGTTTATAAATAAAAAGTCAAAATTCAAAAATCAAAGAAAAAATCAGAAAAATTATTCCATCGCTATAAAAGGTGTGAAATCTGATAGAACTTTAGGACAAAAATATTACTCTTTTATCAAATACACTTATGACTGTTGTGGGCAAAAATGAAGTTGATTAATATTTTGCTGGCTGTGTATATAGAGAATGGTAAAAATAATCGGAGAATTTACTTATTTGGTAATTTAGAATGGAAAAAAACAACTACTAACTTGGAGTAGAAATTTCACATGAATAGTCACTGACTTCTTTATTCTTTTTTCTCTTGTCTTTTTCTTTTGTGTGCATTAGTTTCACTACATTTTTACTTTTGTAAAATGTTTGTAGGTACCATTGCTGTAAACCCTCACGAGACTACAACTCGTCCACTAGGGACACCTAGGGGTTTAAAGGCTTGTTGCATATGCTAAATGCAACCGTGATCCCTACGAAAGTGGCTTAGTTAAATTTTACTTATGTTATTTTATTTTGTGTTTTGCTCGAGGACTAGCAAAATGTTAGGTTTGGGGGTGTGATGAGTGGTAAATCTATCACTGTTTCCCACTCATTTAACCTAATATTTTGTATAGTTTCTTGAGTTTTGTGATTATTTTGATGTGTTTTATGTTATTTTGTAGATAAATAAAGTTTCAGGACATTCTGGAGGTGATTTTAGGCCAAAACAGTGAAAACGGACAAAAAGGGCATTTTGGTAATTTTGGGCGTCGTGACGCCTAACGTGTGCTGACACTTTGCTAACGTGCACCTGGTCAACGATCAGAATTTGAAAAGTTTGACTTTGCTAATGTGCACCGTGCCACGTGTCACCATCACAGCCGATATGCTAACGTGCACCGTGCCACGTGTCATCATCCTACGGTGCCAACAATCGCCAATGCCACATGTGCCATGTGTCATCCTACGTGTCGCCACATCATCAGCCATGTCAGCAAGTCAAAGGTCAACTATGTCACGCGTCGTGCCACGTCATCATCCACGTCAGCGGTCAAACAAGTCAAAGTGCCACGTCATCATCAACCAATCACAGAATGCCACGTGTCGCAATCCTACGGTGCCGACATTCGCTTTCGCCACATCAGTGCCACGTCAGCACAATCATTGAGCTCTCAGCCGCCTCCGTTGAACTGTTCTGGCGTCGCGACGCCAAAGCCCTTGGCTTCGCGACGCCTGAGGCCTATCCACGCCTATAAATTCAGCTTCAAATTTCAGTTTCAGATGTATCTTCCTCTCTGAAGTAAATATGGAGTTTTCTATCTAGTTTCTTTTAATTACAGTTTTGTAATAGTAATAGTAATTACGTTTTGTAATAGTAATAGTAATTTTACTATTTGAATAATAATAGTAATTTATTTTTACTTTTTACTTTTTACAGTTTTACTATTCTACCATGAGGAGGTAACTTCCCCCTGCTAGGGTGAAATGTAATTCTTTTACTATTGCTATTTAGATTAATCTCCTTAAATATAATATATTCACCATTTAAAATTTGACTTAATAAGGATACCGCTATATGGTCGGTTGGTTATTTAATTTAATTTAAATGGTTAAACCTGACTAAGCAAGGATACCGCCAGATTGGTCGGTTGGTAATTAAATTTTGGTTCCGCCTTTATGGCTGGTTATTTTGATTCCACCTATATGGCTGGTTAGACTTAATTTGACTTAATCAGGTTACCGCCTATATGGCTGGTTGGTATTATCATCACGAGTTAATATATTATATTAAGGGAGATCTAAATAGTAAATAGTAGAAGTTAATTCCTTTTACCTTAGAATTTTATTTTATTGCAATTTACTTTACCGCATTTACTTTTCAGTATTTTTATTTTATGTCTTTTATTTTACCAGCCCTAGCTATGTGTCGTAACTAGATTAGTTATCTAGGGTTGTGATGAATTCCAATATCACCGGTTTATAAAGGGGTTAGATTATAGTTTGGGTAATATAAAGATTTATTTATTGAGTCGTAATCTTAATGCTTTTTATTAACTGGCCATTAATAAAATTGATTAGGTAAACTTAAAATGAACTAGACATGGGGATTTTAGGTTTAAGACCTTAGACTCAATAGCCCACGATCTTCCTTGAGGATAGATAACCCTTTAATAGATTTTCTTACAGGATAGTAATATATCTGTCGGGCGGGGGTAGCCATAATTGGAACTTAATCTTAATGAATCCAGGTAATTTGGTTGACATAGGAATATGGTTCAATTGGGTTATACTGGGTATTTGTAATTGACCATCGGAATAGGCTTTTACATAATTTAGTGTTCCAGGTTAATAAATCAATACAGTAGCCAACTTTATGATAACCACTTCATCCTTAAATAATATTGGAAGGATTCACAACCCTAAATAGTCTTATAAATTTGAATTTTTCTCAACCTACTTTTACGCAATTTCATTTACTTGTTTTTAAATTTAGAATCATCGCCATTTCAAATCAATCAATCAAACAACCGGTTAGATACTAGTAATCACTTGACCTCATAAAATTAATAAATTAGGTATTAAGTCCTCGTGGGATCGATACTTTTTATACTACTTGAACGATACGTGCGCTTGCGTTATACGCATGTGATTACACCGGTCAAGTTTTTGGCGCCGTTGTCGGGGACTTATTTATCTTTCACTATTAGTTTTGAGGTTAGATTCGTTACTTGTATCTAAATTTTCTTTTTACTTATTGTTTTCGTTTTATTGTGTTTCAGGTTTTCAGACCCTTCATGAGACGAACCAGAAGCTTTGAAATCCGACCGCTTGACCCAGAGATTGAAAGAACTATCAGACAGTTGAGAAGGGAAAGGCGAGAAGGCCAAGAAGCAATCGTTAACATGGAACCTGAACCTTTGGAGGTTGCATCACCAATTTCCATCCGAGACAGAACCATTCCGGTGGTAGATGGCCTCATTTCCTGTATTGTACTTCCTCCCTTACCAGCAAATGCAGGTGACATCAAAACTTGCATTCAGATGATTGAGCAGTCAGTTCAGTTTGGGGGGAATGCAATTGAAGATCCTAATGCCCACATTAGCAACTTCTTGGAAGTTTGCGGCACTTTCAATTACAACCGAGGAGCTGAAGAAGCTATGAGATTGAGAGTTTTCCCATATTCCTTGAAAGACGGAGCAAAAGCTTGACTACATTCTCTACCAGCTGGATCCATCATAACTTGGAACACTCTAGCCACCAAATTCCTTGCAAAATATTTTCCACCAGCAAGAACAACAAAATTAAGGAATGACATCACATCCTTTGTACAACAAGATTCAGAATCTCTGTATGAAGCTTGGGAAAGATACAAAGATTTGCTCCGGAAATGTCCTCACCATGAGATTCCAAAATGGCTTCAAGTCCAAACATTCTATAATGGACTTTCTGGACTGATGAGAACCACAGTTGATGCTGCTGCTGGAGGAGCTTTAATGGAAAAAGGAGCTTTAATGGCACTAATTGAACAATTAAAGATCTGTTGGTTAATGTCAATATTAAACTATGTATTTTGGCTAAAGAATGCAAAGCGGAGTTCCTGAGTGATTTCTTCGAATGAGAGATCTGTCGTGGTTTCTTTGTTTGAAGAATTCATTCTATAATGGCCCTAGAGTTTGTGTTCTGCTAAGATCACAGTTTGATATACTCGCTTATAAAGCCTATTGTAGACTCGGATAAGCTTTCCAGAAATCTGTGTCCTCTGATTTTGATATCAGTCAGATTGTATGGTTTTATCGAAGTATAGAGAATACGTATTTGTCAGTAGGGTCAATGGAAGTGTATAAATTTCTTTCTAGTATTATATATCCTAAATCTTCTTTTCTCTGTGTAAGCAGTGGAAATAGTCTCTATTATATTTGTTATAAAGTTTTATATAAGATATAAAACTGAGAGACTTGTGAGATATTACCATTAGTCTCATCTTATATATGATCTAATAAAGGACACAATAAGACTATCTGTATGATAGTTAGTATAACTGGGAAAACCACATTCAACCAACCAATCAAACAATCATTCTCTTCTCTCTATAATTAGATACCAGTAAATAAATAAATTCAATAATAATAAACAACAGTAGGAATTAAGTCCTCGTGGGATCAATAATTTTATACTACTTGACCGATACGTGCACTTGCGTTATACGCGGTGAATACCGGGTCAGGTTTGGGCCGTTGCTGGAGACTTATATTTCTTGAGTATTAATTTTGAAGTATCTAATTTATTGTATCTAATTTTCTTTTTTTTTAATGTAATTTTTATTATTTCTTTTATTTTCAGTGATTGAACAATGGAACACTACTGGGAGATTGAGAAATTACGTGCTTACAAGAAGATACTGTTGGACAATTATGACCCATACCGTCACTATTTATACAGATCACGGTGTTGTTGTACAAATTAACTATGTGACAAAGGAGATTGCTATCTTATCATTTGTGATTAGATCACCTTAGATATATAAATGATAGGAGGTCCCTATGATTAGTTCCTGGATTGAGAATGATATGAGACAGTATCAGTCCACAAAGGATTAATCATTAAATATCCCTAGTCAGAGTATTATCGAGATTGGACATCGGTAATGCGTAAAAGACTAGTATTGCACTTGTGCACGTTGTGAGGGCATAACAGGCATAGTTCTCATATATTTAAGTATTGGATACTTATGCAAGTGCGGTAGGAGGTTGTGTTTCACCGATGGTACGGGAAACAGCTTCGCTCTGGATAGACCCCCTCGGAATCCCATTGGTAGTTTGACTATGTGTCTATGGGAGTCCGACATCAGGGTAGGTGTATTTGGTCTTAACCTGAGACTTGCACCGCTAATACTTACGACAATCAATATACTTTGGTTGAGGTCGTCCAGGGCTTTAACCGGTTCTGTGTACGCCAATACTGGGTATATTGAGAATCGTAGAGTATTGGGTGTGATGTCAAGACGGAAGTATCACTCCAGTCATAGTGGAGATGATGTCACGTAGGATACGGTATTAGTGCTCTTAAGTGCTGCGCGGCCATCGGGATATTATGACTAGGTCATGTATATCCGATTATAGAGACTAGTTACCAGACATCCGACATGTGCTTCGTACGGGGCAGACACAACTCCAGCCCCAGGCCTAGCACGTGACCATCCGATACTAGATCGATATGCACTATACGATGTATACTACGCCTGATACAGATCAATATATTCCTGTAAGGATATTTCCGGAGAATTGGGTAGGCATGGCGCTTTGCTAGAAGCCAACCTTGTCTTGTGAATCGGTAAAACGTAGTACTTGGTACGTACGTGTTCGGATAGTCCGATAACCGTATTTACTGCCAACATATCCGGAGATCTCATGGGTCGCTTCCCAATGATACACCGATGATGTATGACTCGCACTTTAATTAATCTGGGATTATTTGATGAGAGAGAAAATTAATCTGGGATTAATTACGGAGATATTTTATCTGGGATAAAGTATCGTCTAAAGAGAGAGAGAACGCGATTAATTTGGAATTAATCGGTAAAATAAATTTAATAGTTAAATTTGATTTTTCTATTTAATTTATTCGAATGGGCTAAATTAATATTATCGGATTAAAGTCGGACTTAAACGAACGAACGAATTAATTTAGAATTAATTCGTAAACGACGTTCGTAATATATTTGCGAGGCATCGATATTTAATTAAATTAGATTTAATTATTTAACGACGGAAGTTCGTTTAATCGGATTAAACGAAACCGAGCCGCGGCAAATGTTCGTAGAGAATTTGAATTTTGAATTCAAATATGTGGGGCCCATGTGTGGTTGGTGTACCTACCACCCAACTACCTTGTTTTACTTTTGGAAAACCATTTACCCACACCTACCAAGTTTAGGGTAAAAGGTGAATGAATGGTTTACCTAAAGTATATAAACAAAATCTCTCTCTACACTTTGGTAATTCATTTATTCATTAGATGAATTTTGAAAACCCTAGACAACTCTTTCTCTCCCATTTTCTCTTCAAAGTCACGCCCAAGGGGCTGCTGGACTGCCTCAAATGGCGTCAATGATGGAGGATTTTTGTGGATTTTGTGGCAAGATCCAAGTGCTAGTACACTTCTAAGAGGCATACGAAGGTGTTAGGGAAACCCACCCACGAGCCGGGAATCATTCGACGAAGATTGGAGCTCAAATTCTCAGCTCAAAACTGAAAACAGTGAGCAGTGGACTGGTCATTAGGCGCCACTTGATGGAAGGAAACAAGTTTTGTTCTTCATCAAATCGTCTCAACCGATCGATGTGAGTATTCCGCTACCTCTTTGATGTATTTCACACATCTTCATGCTTGTTTGATGATCTTGGGACCTAGAATAAAACCAACAATGGCATCAAGAGCCTAGGTTCAAGCATGAAACTTTTAGGGTTAAAAATTGGGTAAATGAATTTGAGCATGATTTTATGAAATTGGATGATTGAGTATGCTTACATGTTTGAATTAAGATTGATTGGATCAATTTTCAAGAAATTGTGATTGGATCAAATTTCCCCCCCAATATTTATGCCTTGGCCGAATGATAGGGTATTTGGAAATCTTGGATTTTTTGATTTTGATTCATTGGATGAGTTAGAATCATGTAGGATGTGGATGATGTTAATTTGAAATTAATTGGATTGAATTTTGAATTGAACAAAAATCCCCAAATTACTTACCTTGGCCGAATGGTTATGCCCTTTAAGTCTTGGTATTTTTGATTTTGATAATTGGATGTATTGGAAATCATTCGGGAAGTGTATTTAATGTCGATTGTGGATTAATTGGATTGAAACCGAATTGGACATGAAATAACTCCCTTGGCCGAGACATGTAGCATGGTAATGGGTTTGATTTTTCATTAATATGTTGGACATGTGATGATGATAAAAGCATGATTAATTGGACAAAATGATGTTTTGGAAATATTGATTTGGTGATTAATCATGTAATACACTTTGGTAATTAAATTGGAAATTTGGAATTTGGTAATTTAATTATTTGGGCCTTAAAATTGGATTTGGGCTTTTAAAGTTGTAAATGGGCTTATTGGGCTTTGTTGTACAAAGTTGGGTTTAGGCAAATTGGATTGGATCCAATTGGGCCCAAAACCACTTCCTTAAAGCCCAAATGTGACTTATAAACCTTTAAAGTTTAATTGGGCCTAATGGGCCGAAATTGATTTCTTGGCTTATGGGGTTACTCCTTGATTGGGCTTTGGTTGCCAAAGCCCATGCCTTAAAGAAATTAATTTAAAGCCCATTGGACTTGAATTAAATTGACGTTGGACGTTAATCGGGCTTTGAGACCCGTAACGATTAAATTTGGAATTTAAGTCAAAAGGTTTATTAATAAAGTGTAATATTTAATTTGGAATTAAAATAGTGAATTAGTATTAAATACATATTAAATTGGATTTAATGTTGTAGTTTAATTTAATTCGAGAATTCGTACTTTGAGTACTTATTCGCAAAAACGAGTTTGACTCGCACAAAATCAAATCGTTGTTTGAACATTGGATGATCACTAATTATCAGATTAATTAATTGATTAGATTGATTGATAACATGCTTGTGTGAATACATGGTTGTGATGAATGAATAATGTATATCGGATGGATATTAGTCGGGTGGGGGCAATTTTGGAAATTGTTGTAATAAATTCGATTTATTAAATTGGACCTGCGTGTCCAGCCTTATCACCTCTATTCTCTTTGTATTCTCTTCTCACCTATTCCCCTCAATGTAAATGAGGTTTCTTTAGAAGTGTAGTGTAACGGTAGAAGTAATACAAGTGCTAGTTTGAGAGAGAAAGAGGGAGAGATTTGATCTAGGATCAATGTGTTAAGTATCCATCCGCATATCATTATTATTTATTTTCATATGCGCTTTATTATGTGTTTAGAATGCATGTTTAAGGGTGTATGATGATGAGACCTAAACAAAGATAATAAATTGGTAGCCAATTTGCACGCGAAAAACCCTCATCAAATATCATGCGTTTTTCCTTCCATTGAGTGATTCTTACTCAAGATCCGAGACTGGCATTGGGTTGTTGGCCAAAGTCAAGCCCTTTGTCCGTCGAAGATGTGTTTGAATCACGAGAGTTTTGTTCTATATTGGTGTCTTGTCCAAGTTGTGGTTTGTTGGCCAAAGTCAAGACCACTTCTTGTCCATCGACATTGATTACGAAGCTTTCCATGGTCAATGGGTCGCGCTTGACTGGGATCATTAGGTTTGTTGTGCCAAAGCCAAGGCTTAGTTGATTCAGAGGAAAAAGGTTAGGTAATACATTGGATGTATTGGCATATATAAGATATATGTTTAGGACTTGGATGTCTCCTACCGGATCTAGGAATTGGATGAGATCCAATTGATCTTAGAGATCTACCTAGTTAATTATCATACAATTTGTTGGCCAAAGTCAAGATTGTGTGATATTTAACGGGATCCTAGCCCACTAGGAAACACGGTTTCCCGAGTACTCGACAGAGGGTTAGAGGCTCGCCGAAAAATAGTGGGAGGCAAGAATTGAATTTGCAATATTCGTTTAATTACTTGCCATACGCGCTCATTCAAATTATTCGTCATATAAATTAAATGTTAGTTGGACTAATATTTAAATTGTTGTTTTAATAAGCAGTTGGACTGTATTATAGTTGATTATATAATTGGATTATAGTAATCAATATATTTGAATTAATTAATTTACAGTTGATTTTATAATTGGATTATAGTAATCAATGTAATTGAGGTTAATTGATTTAAATTATATTTGATTGTATAGTTGGACTATAATAATCAATATAATACATAGTACCACAAATCGTTGATTAAATAGTTGGACTATTAGAATCAAGATGAATGAAAGATTAGTGTTTAAAACATAATCCTAGGTGAAAATGTATTTAAACGACTATATTTTAAATTGGGAATAATTTCAGGATGGTCCTGGAAATAAATAATAAGTTACTTTATTTGATAAAATAACCTATTATGCCTAAGCCAAGAATTAAGCAAATAGTAGAGCATAATCTTTGGAAGATTTATGTGATGATAACTTAAGTGCTTAATTCGATATACTTGTCATAAATCTATGATTAGATTTAAGAAGTATTAAAATTGCAATAAATAACTCTTGGAGGGTTAAAGACTATTCTCGAGGAGATAAAGTCAAACTTTGCAATTAGGTAAGTGGCGCAAGGCGCACCATACTTCAATATTCTAGAAACCCAAGGCTTGGCCAAAGGCTTCTGAAATATTTGAAAGGGCAAAGGCAAAATCATTATGATCTTCTGGGAAGATAAATGACATATCCTAAAGTGACTGCCGTTTGGATATGGCAGACACGAAGGAATTAAAGAAAGGGCAAGGCTCTGACTTTAAGAATGTTTGTCAATATTATGTCTATTACTAGTATTAAAATTGGATTTTAAAATACTTAGTATGGTACATAAAATATATGGATTGATGTTCAGAATCTGCTGTGAGCAGGATACTGACTTCAAGCTGAGATTAATCTGCGAATCGGAAACGGGACGAAAGTCGCTGTTTCGACCGTAGAATCCTAAGTTTAGGAACTACCTTTGGGTATATACTTAAATTAGGAACTGTTATAATGTAACTAGTTTGACTAGAAACATTATCTTTATATCAGTGTTTAATCCGTTGCGGATAGACCTTTATATTCTAGAACACTAAAGTGTTTCATTATATAAAGAATGATATTAAGATAAACACATTAGATGTGAGTAACAGAATTTATATTTTGAATATAAATAATATCTCAAATATAAAACATGACAAATAAATAGCTCAAACTGATTTGATCAGTAGAGACTTATTTGTGGCATTGTTGTCTGGGACACAATTAAACAAGACTCGTATATCCACGTTTTGAAGAGTGGGTACTAGGACTGATTTGACTATTCAAATAAAGTCTACGAATCTAGTTTATTAGGTAAAGTACCTGAAACACTATTTACTTGGTAATAGTGATAGTGCCACCGATCTGTTAGCCCTATTCATAGTGAAGTAAGTGGGCCCATATCTAGCAAATGCTAGATGTGAATATGAATATTTCGTGACCTTAACGGATGTGGCATCACGTTATGGTTATGTGTTTCTTTTGAAGAACACAAATCGATAACTTTTGGAGTTTCGACACGAAGTAAACAAACAGATCGTCTAAAGTATTAAACCATCGCGGTAAGACCGTAATGGAAAATACTTAAGCAGTAAGTTTCAAACATACGTGAAAGAGTATAGTATTCTTTCAATGAGGACTCCTCCCGAGACACGTCAGTTTGACTGTGTGTCCGTACGGAGAAACCGAATTTTGTTGGACATGATAAGGTTAATCATGAGTCGCTCTGAGCTACCATTTCCTTCAACGGATATGCATTAACAGTGCAATACTTATTTAGAATAAGGTTCCATATAAATCTGTTTGACAGATATCATATTAGATATGAACGGAAAGAAACCGGGTTTCTCATTCCTGATGATTTGGGTATGCTAGGCATATGTTTGGATGATACCAAACTAAAACCCAAATAGGATAAGTGCCAATTATAGGTTATCCTAGGGGAAACCATAAGTATAGTACTTATGCATCTCACGAGAGAACAATGTTATTGTTGCTCACCATGCGGTTTTCCTAAGAGGAATACCGATATGCAGTGGTAAGTGGGAGGATGGTATAACTCGATGAAAGTCGGAGTAATACTGTTCAAGGCACGAAGTCCTTAATGGAACACAGATAGTTCATCAATGATGAAACTATACCATTAATCTTCGAATACACAAGAACCGCGTAGATCGGAGAGAATCAGAAAACAACCTGGGGTATGGGTTTCTGATCTCACCTCATAAAGATGTCAATCTTGTTGAGGTAGACCAACCGACTACGTTTGAGGAAGTGATACAAGGTATCGATCCCCTTTATGGCAAAGTGCCATGAGTCCGAAGTGGATTCCATGTATACCAACTATGTTTAGACACTAGTTGATGTACCGTAAGGCATTGTGCCTATTGGTACTTAAATGTCTTCAAGGAAGACATACATGGATGGCAACATACCAACGTACAAAGCTAGGCTTTTAGCGAAAAGGTATCGTTATCAACATTGTGTTGATTACGGTTCAACCTTTTACCTGTTGCCACGGTAAATCCATTTGGATAATGCTGCTGAAATGTACATTTATGAAATGTGTCAGTTAAAGATCAAAATCGCTTTCCTTAAACGGAAACCTTTTGGAGGATGTTTATAACATCCTGACGATTTTGTCGTACCTAAACCAGCAAACTAGGTTTGCGGGTTGTTCGATCCATGTTTGGATTGAAGCAAGCATAAGGTTCTTGGACTGACGTTTTGATGTAATCATAATGGTTTATGATTTAATTCAAAACGAAAAAATATTCTTGTGTATATAAGGAGGTTAGTGGGAGCGCACTGACAATGAATGTCCTGTATAAAATAATGATAATATATGTCATTTCTTGGAAATGATATTCCCATAAAACAATCGGCGAAAGCTTGGCTTTCGAGATAATTCTCCGTAGAATTCTTAGGAGTAACAACCTTTATTCTAGGAATAAAGATCTATTGGGATAGATTTAAAGTTGTTAACACTCTCTGAGAAATTGTACATTTAAAATGTACGTGACCTGGTGTCTCATACACTTTGAGCATATGGAGTCACAATCAGGCCAATCCGAGTGATAGTCACTGGATTGAAGTTAAGAACATCCGTTAGTATCTTAGAGAACTAAGGATGTTGTCTTAAAGGATGGAGAAGGAGAACTTGAAGTGACTGGGATCACTGCTGCAAGTTTCTGACGATAAAAAACGGTACTATAAAGTTTGAATACCGGAACAGTGAGCTGGAAATCTTCCAAGCAAGATACTGTTACCATATAAACAACAAATACGGATTATTGCTGCAGCTGAGGCAGCAATAGAAGCCATTTGGGTCGATAATAAATCTAATTAGATTAGATATAGTTCTGTTAGCGGCTGAGCTAGGCGTCAGCACAGGCTAAAGAATTAATGGTCTCATCAACGATCCAGATATATACTTCGATATTCATCTGATTCGTTCGGATCATACATCGTGGCGATGTGATGATCGTATAAATCGCGTCAGACGATAATCATGTAAATCCGCTGACGAAAACCTTTTCTCAGCAATTTGAGCGAACCGTACATAGTTCGGGTGTTAGGCACTCGAGTGACTGGCTATAGGCCAAGTGGGAGATTGTTGGACAATTATGACCCATAGCGTCACTATTTGTACAGATCATGGTGTTGTTGTACAAATTAACTATGTGACAAAGGAGATTGCTATCTTATCATTTGTGATTAGATCACCTTAGATATATAAATGATAGGAGGTCCCTATGATTAGTTCCTGGATTGAGAATGATATGAGACAGTATCAGTCCACAAAGGATTAATCATTAAATATCCCTAGTCAGAGTATTATCGAGATTGGACATCGGTAATGCGTAAAAGACTAGTATTGCACTTGTGCACGTTGTGAGGCACATAACAGGCATAGTTCTCATATATTTAAGTATTGGATACTTATGCAAGGGCGGTAGGAGGTTGTGTTTCACCGATGGTACGGGAAACAGCTTCGCTCTGGATAGACCCCCATCGGAATCCCATTGGTAGTTTGACTATGTGTCTATGAGAGTCCGACATCAGGGTAGGTGTATTTGGTCTTAACCTGAGACTTGCACCGCTAATACTTACGACAATCAATATACTTTGGTTGAGGTCGTCCAGGGCTTTAATCGGTTCTGTGTACGCCAATACTGGGTATATTGAGAATCGTAGAGTATTGGGTGTGATGTCAAGACGGAAGTATCACTCCAGTCATAGTGGAGATGATGTCACGTAGGATACGGTATTAGTGCTCTTAAGTGCTGCGCGGCCATCGGGATATTATGACTAGGTCATGTATATCCGATTATAGAGACTAGTTACCAGACATCCGACATGTGCTTCGTACGGGGCAGACACAGCTCCAGCCCCAGGCCTAGCACGTGACCATCCGATACTAGATCGATATGCACTATACGATGTATACTACGCCTGATACAGATCAATATATTCCTGTAAGGATATTTCCGGAGAATTGGGTAGGCATGGCGCTTTGCTAGAAGCCAACCTTGTCTTGTGAATCGGTAAAACGTAGTACTTGGTACGTACGTGTTCGGATAGTCCGATAACCGTATTTACTGCCAACATATCCGGAGATCTCATGGGTCGCTTCCCAATGATACACCGATGATGTATGACTCGCACTTTAATTAATCTGGGATTAATTTGATGAGAGAGAAAATTAATCTGGGATTAATTACGGAGATATTTTATCTGGGATAAAGTATCGTCTAAAAGAGAGAGAACGTGATTAATTTGGAATTAATCGGTAAAATAAATTTAATAGTTAAATTTGATTTTTCTATTTAATTTATTCGAATGGGCTAAAATTAATATATCGGATAAAGTCGGACTTAATACGAACGAGCGAGTTAATTTAGAATTAATTCGTAAACGACGTTCGTAATATATTTGCGAGGCATCAATATTTAATTAAATTAGATTTAATTATTTAACGACGGAAGTTCGTTTGATCGGATTAAACGAAACCGAGCCGCGGCAAATGTTCGTAGAGATATTTGAATTTTGAATTCAAATATGTGGGGCCCATGTGTGGTTGGTGTACCTACCACCCAACTACCTTGTTTTACTTTTGGAAAACCATTTACCCACACCTACCAAGTTTAGGGTAAAAGGTGAAATGGTTTACCTAAAGTATATAAACAAAATCTCTCTCTACACTTTGGTAATTCATTTTATTCATTAGATGAATTTTGAAAACCCTAGACAACTCTTTCTCTCCCATTTTCTCTTCAAAGTCACGCCCAAGGGGCTGCTGGACTGCCTCAAATGGCGTCAATGATGGAGGAATTTTTGTGGATTTTGTGGCAAGATCCAAGTGCTAGTACACTTCTAAGAGGCATACGAAGGTGTTAGGGAAACCCACCCATGAGCCGGGAATCATTCGACGAAGATTTGGAGCTCAAATTCTCAGCTCAAAACTGAAAACAGTGAGCAGTGGACTGGTTCAGTAGGCGCCACTTTGATGGAGGAAACAAGTTTTGTTCTTCATCAAATCGTCTCAACCGATCGATGTGAGTATTCCGCTACCTCTCCTTTGATGTGTATTTCACACATCTTCATGCTTGTTTGATGATCTTGGGACCTAGAATAAAACCAACATATACACCCAACATAGGGAGCAACAGTCTAGTTTTTGAGGCTTGTTGTCCAGCCCAATGACTATCACTGGATGCAGAACCAAGCAATACTACATTTGCTCATCAAAACGATATAGGAGATGTGTGATAGTGATGGTAACCACCCGAGTGATCAATCAATGTATATACCGTTCAGAGTGGCAGAATTTTGGAATCATCATGGTACGAAGAACACCATATTTCACAGAACCACATCTTCCATCTATCCACCATCTATCTATGATTTTCATCAAGAACCAGAACCATCTGAGGAAGATCAGATACTTCACATGCTCAAAGATTGGTTCAAAGAATGGGCAGCTCAAATTGATGCACAAGTTCAGATTCAAATAGAATCCATACAGAGAATGACAGATCAGATCAGACAATTAACAGAAGACCAGAGTTACATACCTCAAGAACCATTTTCAGATGAAGCCTTCGATGAACAAGCATTTCACAGTGACACTTCAGCAAAGGGAGGAGGCTGAGCAGAATCAAGAATCAGAGGTATCAGTTCAAGAGCCGAACCTGCAAAGTCTCGATATGATTTTTATTATTCAGATTCTGACGAGGAAGATGAAGCTGAGCTGTTTGTACCAACTACACCAACACTTGAGGATGAAATTATGTATCCTCAAAATGAAGATCTTGGAGCATCCATTGCATAAATGTTTGAAGAAGATCTACCTGAACCAATCATTTCACCCAGATCAGAGGATGAAGACCTAAAATCTGACATTTCTTTACATCCCCAGGTTGATAATTTTGAAGCATGCATTTCACAGATGACAGATGAAGAGCTAAATAAAGAAATCCTAAAATACATCTGTGAAGAAAAGATGGAGCAAGAAGCAGAGCAAATGGAGGAGCAAATGTCTGATCCTATTGAAGATCCAAAGCATTCAGGCGAAACATCACTGTTTTGGGGAGTACAGATTAAAAATATCGCCCAGAAGCTTGACAGAATGGAACTCCCATTCCAAGTCAAGCACCATACTAGACCTCCAGATTTTCTTTCTTTCTTTTCAGGAACCACTGAAGCAACATAGGTTAAAAAGGTGGCACAAGCACTGAATGAGACAAAATTCTTTTTGCCACTTTACCGTTGGAAAAGACCTTTCAAAAGCAACGCTCATGGGATTGTCTTTAATCGGACATCCAAAACGACGCTGAAACCTCCTTGACAGATAGATTTCAGTCACGTCTGGCTGAAGATGAAAAATTTAGCGCTAGCAGGGAGGCAACCCATGTAATTTGTTTTAATGTTTATTCTTATATTTTGTGTATACATGTTGTAGAGTTTTTAATTTTGTGTGTTATTTTTATAGGGAAAGACACAAACGGAGCATTTTAAGACAGAAGGAATGGTGTTTGGCAATCACAAAGATGAGATTTAATTCATTGGAGATGGCTGAGTAAGGAATGGATTCTTGAGACGCATCCTCATGGATTTATATACCAAGCGAGTGACGTATTGCGTACACAATTCCATTGCCTTAATTATTGCTTTAATTTGCTTTTATTTTGTTATTTTCTTTTATTTTCGCCGATAAGATCTATACTTTTTGACTTTCACGATTTATTTTAACGTTCATCTAATAATTGTCATTTGGCAGGTACTAGTGCTATTTTTACTCACCCTTTTAAGGTTCTATAAATTCAGCTCTACATTTCTCTCTTCGACACATCCAGATATACATCTAAACAAGAGAGAGAAAATGGAAGCAACTTCACAGCAGATATTCAAGTAAATTTGTGTTTTCTGTGGATCCAATTCTGGTAATAAACCAGAATTCATTGAGGCTGCAAAGGAATTGGGGCGAGCGGTCATGTTTTGTAAATCATTCCAAAAACTTTGGCGGACGAACACTTAATCGGACAAACAAATGGAGATGAACGCATCGTATCAGGTATGTCTGAACAACTCATTGAAATGTCAATACTGCTGATGCGTTCATTGCTTTACCAGGGGGCTTGGAACCATTGAAGAAATATTCATAGTAGCATCATGGGCGTATTTGAACATTCATCGGAAGCCCATTGGATTACTTAACATTGAGCATTTCTTCGATTTTCTATTTGTATTTCTTGCGGAAGCCAAAAGACACGAATTTGTCATCAAATCAGTACAAGATATTTTCCTGACTGCGACAAAGGCCGAAGAATTAATTGACCAAATCCTAGCCTTTGAACCAAAAATCGACCTCATTCTTTCCAAGTTGAACTGGTCAAATAACGATCGTGGTAAGAAGCGTAAATTGGACATAGATCTTAATCGGTAATGTTTCGTAGATTTTCAAGTAACCATGTATGATCTTCTAAACTCTTCTTCTACTGTTTAAGACATTGGGGACAATGTCTCTTTTAGGTTTGGGGGAGGGAATAGTTGATTAGTATCTTGTTTATTTTGTCTTATTTTTATTAGATTTTTAGACCTAAAATTTTTGAAAAAATACAAAAAAATTGAAAATTTTTCAAAAATTACAAAAATATTTTGCATTTTTGTGTTTTTATTTTGACTAAAAAGGTGAAATTGGTGAGAGATAGCTGTGTAAGGAGTTCCCACTCTTGATACGTATTTCAACCCATTTTCGAAACAAGTTAATTTTTGTTTATTTCTTTTTAAATTATTTAATTTGTAAATTCTCCATAAAACTGACTAAAATGAATCTTCATATGCTCAGTTGGCAGGTATTATCAATATGCATAGTAACATACGGACATGAGTTGTAATTGAAAAGTCTTTAATATTTAGTGCTCTAGTTTAAATGGAGGAAGCATCTATAAATGGCAATGAAGGAAAAAAAAAAGAAATGAAAAAAAATGTAAAAAAAAACGTTTGAGATCCGAATTATTAAGTCCGTAGGGGTGTTTTAACACCTAGTGCCCTAAAACCAACTGGTTTGGGAGTCACTAGCCCAAAGCTCGCTACATGAATCAAAGATGTTACAAAAATATATATATCTGAAGTCTGAGTAATTAAGTCCGCAGAGGTGTCTCAACACCTGGTGCCCTAAAGCCAACTGGTTTGGGAGCCACCGGCCCAAAGCTCGCTACATAGACGGAAGATATTGTATATAAATAAAAAATAAAATTAAAAAAAATAAAAAAAATCAGAAAAAAAAAATTTATTCCATTGCTACAAAAAAGTGTGAATTCTGATAAAACTTTAGGACAAAAATATTACTCTCTTTTCAACTACACTTATGACTGTTGTGGGAAAAATGAGTTGGTTAATATTTTGTTGGCTGTGTATATGGAGAATGGTAAAAATAATCGGAGAATTTACTTATTCGGTAGTTTAAAAAGAAAGAAAACAACTAGTAACTTGGAATAGAAGTTTCACCTGATTAGTCACTAACTTCTTTGTTCTCTTTTCTCTTGTCTTTTTGCTTTTGTGTGCATTAGTTTTACTACCTTTTTACTTTTATCAGATGTTTGTGGGTATCGTTACTGTAAGCCCTCACGAGACTACAACTCGTCCACTAGGGACACCTAGGGGTTTAAAGGCTTGTTGCATACGCTAAATGCAACCGTGATGCCTACAAAAGTGACTTAGCTTAATTTTATTTTAAAGAGGTTTATGTTATTTTATTTTTTTGTTTTGCTCGAGGACTAGCAAAATGTTAGGTTTGGGGTGTGATGAGTGCTAATTATATCACTATTTCTCACTCATTTAACATAATATTTTGTATAATTTCTCGAGTTTTATGAACGTTTTGATGTGTTTTTATTTATTTTACAGATAAAATAATATTGGCACTTAATGGAATCAAATCGGGGTTAAAATGATGAAATTCAGAGGAAAAAATGTCAAAAACGAAAATTTACTATAAGCGTCACGAAGTGCAGTCCGAAATTCCAGTTTTGCGCAAGTTGCGTATTTTGGCCATAACATTTTCATCCAATATCTGATTGAGCTGATTCAAGTTCCAGATTAAAGAAGACACAAAGATCTACAACTTTGAAAGTCAAAATATTTTCGAATTATGAAGTTTCCATGGCCGAAATTGATGAACAATCTAGTATATTTTGTGTAACTACTATAGTCATTTTCAAAATATAAAATAAAATAAATAAAATATAAAAATAAAAATTGTCAAACTTCCACCAAACATGCTTCCATGTTTATTGCCATGTTTGATGCCATGTTTGGTGCCATGTTTGGTGCCATGTTTGATGCCATGTCTTGTGGCATGTTTGGTGGAGCAATTGATGGAGCAATCGGTGGAGAAATTGGTGGAAGTCTTTAGATTTTCCTATAAATATCAAGCCATTTCATTTGTAATTCTCATTCTTTCCTTAAGTTTTTGTAAGGAATTTAAGGATTGCATCTTGTGTGTTTAATTTTTGTAATTTAAATTATGTACTTTTATTTTCAGTAATAGCAGTAGTTCTCTTCTTCTTCTCATTTCTTTTTATGTTTAGTAGTTAGATTTCCGCTGGGGGAAGAGTGAAGCTTTTAATATTTTAATTTAGATTAATCTCCCTTAATTATAATATAAAATTTATAATTCATTAAAAGGAATTACCGCCTTAATGGCTGGTTTTATTTATTTGGCATAATTAGATACCGCCTATATGGCTGGTCTTTAGGTGACAGATAATTACCGCATATATGGCTGGTTTATGTTCAAATACTATTACCGCCTTTATGACTGGTTGGACTTAATTTAAATTTGACTTAATAAGGAATACCGCCTACATGGCTGGTTGGCTATCACTGTTAAATTCTATATTATAATAAATGAGATTTCTAAATTAGAAATAGTAAAAGTGGATCCCCAACCCCAGCATTTTATTTTTTGATGAAACACAATATCCACACTTAATAATTGATTTTCTTTTTATTGGGAAATTATTTAGTTTGTTTATTGAGTCTTAAGCTTAATGCTTCTTGTTAACTGGCCATTAATAAGATTGATTTGGTAAACTTAAAATGAACTAGACATAGAGATTTTAGGTTTAAGACCTTAGACTCAATAGCCCACGATCTTCCTTGAGGATAGATAACCCTTTAATAGATTTCCTTACAAGATAGGAATATACCTGTTGGGTGGGGGTAGCCATAATTGGAACTTGACCTTAATGAATCCAGGTAATTTGGTTGACATATACATATGGTTCAATTGGGTTATACTGGGTATTTGCGTCTGACCATCGGAAGAGGCTTTTGCATATCATCGTGTTTCAGGTTAGCATACTAATTTATTACACATATATAAGAGAATCAATTCATCTTTTTAATAATATTGTGTGGAGTCACAACCCTAGATCTTTGAGTCTTTTGTTATTTTCCTTAGTATTTTCTTTTGTTTATTTTAGTTATTTTAATTAAGGAAAACCACATTCAACCAACCAATCAAACAATCATTCTCTTCTCTCTATAATTAGATACCAGTAAATAAATAAATTCAATAATTAATAACAATAGTAGGAATTAAGTCCTCGTGGGATCGATATTTTTATACTACTTGAACGATACGTGCACTTGCGTTATACGCGTGTGAATACACGGGTCAAGTTTTTTGGCGCCGTTGCTGGAGACTTATATTTCTTGAGTTATTAATTTTGAAGCTATCTAATTTACTTGTATCTAATTTTCTTTTTTTATATGTAATTTTTATTTCTTTCTTTTATTTTCAGGTGATTGAACAATGTAACACTACTGGGAGATTGAGAAATTACGTGCTTTACAAGAAGATACACCCCACATATGGGAGCAACAGTCTAGTTTTCTGAGGCTTGTTGTCCAGCCCAATGACTATCACTGGATGCCAGAACTAAGCAATACTACATTTGCTCATCAAAACGAGATAGGGAGATGTGTGATATGTGATGGTAACCACCCGAGTGATCAATGTATATACCGTTCAGAGTGGCAGAATTATTGGTATCATTCATGGTACGAAGAACCAACATATTTCACAGAACCACATCTTCCATCTTATCCACCATCTATCTATGATTTTCATCAAGAACCAGAACCATCAGAGGAAGATCAAATACTTCACATGCTCAAAGATTGGTTCAAAGAATGGGCAGCTCAAATTGATGCACAAGTTCAGAGTCAAACAGAATCCATACAGAGAATGACAGATCAGATCAGACAATTAACAGAAGACCAGAGTTACATACCTCAAGAACCATTTTCAGATGAAGCCTTCGATGACCAAGCATTTCACGATGACACTTCAGCAAAGGAGGAGGCTGAGCAGAATCAAGAATCAGAGGTATCAGTTCAAGAGCCCGAACCTGCAAAGTCTCGATATGATTTTTATTATTCAGATTCTGACGAGGAAGATGAAGCTGAGCTGTTTGTACCAACTGCACCAACACTTGAGGATGAAATTCTGTATCCTTAAAATGAAGATCTTGGAGCATCCATTGCATAAATTTTTGAAGAAGATCTACCTAAGCCAATCATTTCACCCAGATCAGAGGATGAAGACCTAAAATCTGACATTTCTTTACATCCCCAGGTTGATAATTTTGAAGCATGCATTTCACAAATGACAGATGAAGAGCTAAATGAAGAAATCCTAAAATACATCTGTGAAGAAAAGGTGGAGCAAGAAGCAGAGCAAATGGAGGAGCAAATGTCTGATCCTATTGAAGATCCAGAGCATTCAGGCGAAACATAACTGTTTTGGGGAGTACATATTAAAAATATCGCCCAGAAGCTTGACATAATGGAACTCCCATTCCAAGTCAAGCACCATACTAGACCTCCAGATTTTCTTTCTTTCTTTTCAGGAACCACTGAAGCAACAGAGGTTAAAAAGGTGGCACAAGCACTGAATGAGACAAAATTATTTTTGCCACTTTACCGTTGGAAAAGACCTTTCAAAAGCAACGCTCATGGGATTGTCTTTAATCAGACATCCAAAACGACGCTGAAACCTCCTTGACAGATAGATTTCAGTCACGTCTGGCTGAAGATGAAAAATTTAGAGCTAGCAGGGAGGCAACCCATGCAATTTGTTTTAATGTTTATTCTTATATTTTGTGTATACATGTTGTAGAGTTTTTAATTTTGTGTGTTATTTTTGTAGGGAAAGGCACAAACGGAGCATTTTAAGACAGAATGAATGGTGTTTGGCAATCACAAAGATGAGATTTAATTCATTGGAGATGGCTGAGTAAGGAATGGATTCTTGAGATGCATCCTCATGGATTTATATACCAAGCGAGTGACGTATTGCGTACACAATTCCATTGCCTTAATTATTGCTTTAATTTGCTTTTCTTTTGTTATTTTCTTTTATTTTCACCGATAAGATCTATACTTTTTGACTTTCACGATTTATTTTAATGTTCATCTAATAATTGTCATTTGGCAGGTACTAGTGCTATTTTTACTCACCCTTTTCAGGTTCTATAAATTCAGCTCTACATTTCTCTCTTCGACACATCCAGATATACATCTAAACAAGAGAGAGAAAATGGAAGCAACTTCACAGTAGAGATTCAAGTAAATTTATGTTTTCTGTGGATTCAATCCTGGTAATAAACCAGAATTCATTGAGGCTGCAAAGGAATTGGGGCGAGTCATAGCAGAGAGAAATATGCACCTAGTATATGGCGGTGTCAATCTTGGATTGATGGGAAGCATTTCAAAAGCCGTTCAGGAAGGTGGCGGTCATGTTTTGGGAATCATTCCAAAAACTTTGGCGGACGAAAACTTAATCAGACAAACAAATGGAGATGAATGCATCGTATCAGGTATGTCTGAACAACTCATTGAAATGGTCAATACTGTTGATGCGTTCATTGCTTTACCAGGTGGGCTTGGAACGATTGAAGAAATATTCACAGTAGCATCATGGGCGTATTTGAACATTCATCGGAAGCCCATTGGATTACTTAACATTGAGCATTTCTTCGATTTTCTATTTGTATTTCTTGCGGAAGCCAAAAGACACGAATTTGTCACCAAATCAGTACAAGATATTTTCCTGACTGCGACAAAGGCCGAAGAATTAATTGACCAAATCCTAGCATTTGAACCAAAAATCGACCCCATTCTTTCCAAGTTGAACTGGTCAGATAACGATCGTGGTAAGAAGCGTAAATTGGACATAGATCTTAATCGGTAATTTTTCGTAGATTTTCAACTAACCAAGTATGATCTTCTAAACTCTTCTTCTACTGTTTAAGACATTGGGGACAATGTCTCTTTTAGGTTTGGGGGAGGGAATAGTTGATTAGTATCTTGTTTATTTTGTCTTATTTTTATTAGATTTTTAGACCTAAAATTTTTGAAAAAATACAAAAAAATTGAAAATTTTTCAAAAATTACAAAAATATTTTGCATTTTTGTGTTTTTATTTTGACTAAAAAGGTGAAATTGGTGAGAGATAGCTGTGTAAGGAGTTCCCACTCTTGATACGTATTTCAACCCATTTTCGAAACAAGTTAATTTTTGTTTATTTCTTTTTAAATTATTTAATTTGTAAATTCTCCATAAAACTGACTAAAATGAATCTTCATATGCTCAGTTGGCAGGTATTATCAATATGCATAGTAACATACGGACATGAGTTGTAATTGAAAAGTCTGTAATATTTAGTGCTCTAGTTTAAATGGAGGAAGCATCTATAAATGGCAATGGAGGAAAAAAAAAGAAAAGAAAAAAGTGTAAAAAAAAATGTTTGAGATCCGAATTATTAAGTCCGTAGGGGTGTTTTAAAACCCAGTGCCCTAAAACCAACTGGTTTGGGAGTCACTGGCCCAAAGCTCGCTACATGAATCAAAGATGTTGCAAAAATATATATATCTGAAGTCTGAGTAATTAAGTCCGCAAGGGTGTCTCAACACCTGGTGCCCTAAAGCCAACTGGATTGGGAGCTACCGGCCCAAAGCTCGCTACATAGACGGAAGATATTGTATATAAATAAAAAATAAAATTAAAAAAAAATCAAAAAAATAAAATTATTCCATTGCTACAAAAAAGTGTGAATTCTGATAAAACTTTAGGACAAAAATATTACTCTCTTTTCAACTACACTTATGACTGTTGTGGGAAAAATGAGTTGGTTAATATTTTGTTGGCTGTGTATATGGAGAATGGTAAAAATAATCGGAGAATTTACTTATTCGGTAGTTTAAAAAGAAAGAAAACAACTAGTAACTTGGAATAGAAGTTTCACATGATTAGTCACTAACTTCTTTGTTCTCTTTTCTCTTGTCTTTTTGCTTTTATGTGCATTAGTTTTACTACCTTTTTACTTTTATCAGATTTTTGTGGGTATCGTTACTGTAAGCCCTCACGAGACTACAACTCGTCCACTAGGGACACCTAGGGGTTTAAAGGCTTGTTGCATACGCTAAATGCAACCGTGATCCCTACGAAAGTGGCTTAGCTTAATTTTATTTTAAAGAGGTTTATGTTATTTTATTTTGTTGTTTTGCTCGAGGACTAGCAAAAAGTTAGGTTTGGGGGTGTGATGAGTGCTAATTATATCACTATTTCCCACTCATTTAACCTAATATTTTGTATAGTTTCTCGAGTTTTATGAACGTTTTGATGTGTTTTTATTTATTTTACAGATAAAAATAATATTGGCACTTAATGGAATCAAATCGGGGTTAAAATGATGAAATTCAGAGGAAAAAATGTCAAAAATGAAAATTTACTATTAGCGTCACGAAGTGCAGTTCGAAATTCCAATTTTGCGCAAGTTTCGTATTTTGGCCATAACGTTTTCATCCGATATCCGATTGAGCTGATTCAAGTGTCAGATTAAAGAAGACACAAAGATCTACAACTTTAAAAGTCAAAATATTTTTGAATTCTGAAGTTTCCATGGCCGAAATTGATGAACAATCCAGTATATTTTGTGTAACTACTATAGTCATTTTCAAAATATAAAATAAAATAAATAAAATAAAAAAATAAAAATTGTCAAACTTCCACCAAACATGCTTCCTTGTTTAGTGTCATGTTTGATGCCATGTTTTTTTCCATGTTTGGTGCCATGTTTGATGCCATGTCTTGTGGCATGTTTGGTGGAGCAATTGGTGGAGAAATTGGTGGAAGTCTTTAGATTTTCCTATAAATACCAAGCCATTTCATTTGTAATTCTCATGCTTTCCTTAAGTTTTTGTAAGGAATTTAAGGATCGCATCTTGTGTGTTTAAGTTTTGTAATTTAAATTATGTACTTTTATTTTCAGTAATAGTAGTAGTTCTCTTCTTCTTCTCATTTCTTTTTATGTTTAGTAGTTAGATTTCCGCTGGGGGAAGGGTGAAGCTTTTAATATTTTAATTTAGATTAATCTCTCTTAATTATAATATAAAATTTATAATTCATTAAAAGGAATTACCGCCTTAATGGCTGATTTTATTTATTTGGCATAATTAGATACCGCCTATATGGCTGGTCTTTAGGTGACAGATAATTACCGTCTATATGGCTGGTTTATGTTCAAATACTATTACCACCTTTATGGCTGGTTGGACTTAATTTAAATCTAACTTAATAAGGAATACCGCCTGCATGGCTGGTTGGCTATCACCGTTAAATTCTATATTATAATAAGGGAGATTTCTAAATTAGAAATAGTAAAAGTGGATCCCCAACCCCAGCATTTTATTTTTATTCTAGGGAAGTGATGAAACACAATATCCACACTTAATAATTGATTTTCTTTTTATGGGTAATTCTTTAGTTTGTTTATTGAGTCTTAAGCTTAATGCTTCTTGTTAACTGGCCATTAATAAGATTGATTTGATAAACTTAAAATGAACTAGACATAGGGATTTTAGGTTTAAGACCTTAGACTCAATAGCCCACGATCTTCCTTGAGGATAGATAACATTTTAATAGATTTCCTTACATGATAAGAATATACCTGTTGGGCGGGGGTAGCCATAATTGGAACTTGACCTTAATGAATCCAGGTAATTTGGTTGACATAGACATATGTTTCAATTGGGTTATACTGGGTATTTGCGTCTGACCATCGGAAGAGGTTTTTGCATATCATCGTGTTTCAGGTTAGCAAACTAATTTATTACACATATAGAAGAGAATCAATTCATCTTTTTAATAATATTGTGTGGAGTCACAACCATAGATCTTTGAGTCTTTTGTTATTTTCCTTAGTATTTTCTTTTGTTTATTTTAGTTATTTTAATTAAGGAAAACCACATTCAACCAACCAATCAAACAATCATTCTCTTCTCTCTATAATTAGATACCAGTAAATAAATAAATTCAATAATTAATAACAACAGTATGAATTAAGTCCTCGTGGATCGATATTTTTATACTACTTGAACGATACGTGCACTTGCGTTATACGCGTGTGAATGCACCGGTCAGGGTCTAGAGACATGTTTTTTGTGATATTTGAGATATTAAAAATGAGTTTCCAATTCATGGAGAATTTAGTCTGTAACCAGAAGGTCAGATTAGTTTTGATTCTAATTATGACATTAAATGGTCTGTGTCATATAAAGTCAGAAAAGATGCAGTGGGAGTGTCACCGTTGATTCTACTAAACTAGTGGAATCACCTGAAACTTATGAAGTATTGACTTATGAAGTTGCACAGTGACCTTATAGATTAGAAGTTTTCATATTAGTGTAGTGCTTGTGGTTGTCTCAAAGTATTTGGATTTGATCTCTAAATACATTGACAACTCAATAACTATAGCACTATATTGATATAGCGTCTAAGTCATATTGATGTGGAATTTGGATTCTGTAAAATATGAATGATGTTGGCCAAGGAAAACGGTTGGGTTTGTTGGACAGACTCGATTTATTAAAGCAGACTTACTTTTTCTGTTGCCTACCTCTTGAGTGCTGGTGAGCTTTTGAGGGCCATGAGTATACGATACACATTAAGATATGTATAGGATGCCATGGATTGGCACTAGAGCAAGTGGGAGAAGTTGTTAGGGTTAGTGCTCAGAGTGCTAATCTGGATCGTATTTATGTATGATTCATGAATACGAGCAATTCTATTTTCAATAATAATTGCTATTTTAATTGTAGCGCCCTTGCCTTTTATACACTTATTCGATCTTATTACGATTAGATATCTTATTACAATTAGATCAAAAATGAATCTAGTTCAGTGATATGTGTATATTAGACAAACACTCTAGGATTTACCATGTAGTGCGCAGTTACAACGTAGTTTATAATTGACATTGGGAAGCACATTATTAGTTGTATTTCCTTAAATAAAGTTCCTGGTCAAGATTTACTAACACGAGTCGGTTAGTAAAATCTGCTAAGACTAGTACATGTCGTATATCATAACTTGGTCCGATGGTTTATCATAGTGAACCATGAGTCTCGGACTCATATAGAATATAGGTGTTTATTGATAAGACACGAAACGACTCACTGAGGGTTTCCTAATATATGGTACACCAGCGTCAATGGAACCTTCTCGAGTTGAGCAAGCATAGTTATCCTTCGACTTGAGATACCACAGTGGGATATATGAGTTATCCTCCACACATTGATGACGGTCACGTCCATGATCTATTCATCATCAGACCTCTGCCTGTTCGTTGGGTGTAAACTGATGCTCATAATATCCAGTACGTATCAAGATAAGATCTATCAGTCATGTGTACAGGGTATATGTAGGTTATTATCTAGGTCCCAAGATCAAACAAGACATGAAACACATGTGTGAATACATCAACGGAGGTAGCAGAATACTCACATCGATCGGTTGAGTCGATTTGGAGACGAATCAAGCCACTTTGCTCACTGCCAAGGGCGCCAAACTGTCGCAGTCCACTGCCTCCAAAAAAGAATTTTGAGCTGCGAAACGGAGCTCCTAGCTTCGTTAAACGGATCCCGGCTCATGGGTGAACCTCCCTACCACCTTCGCAAGACTCGTAAGTGTGCTAGCACTTGGATTTTCACCATGAAAACCCACTCTTGGCTTCCCTTTGTTCACGCCAAAATGGTTTCAAAAACAGTCCACATTTTGCAGTTTTGGGCGTGAGGAGAAGAGAGCAAAATGGAGAGAAAGAAAATGTGTATATTGTGTTGGTAAAGCTTTTCCAAAAAGCCTTTTATATTTTTCAAGAAAAATACTAAAACAATTACTAATGAATTAAATCAAAAAACCAAAAGTAAATGCTTTTCCCTCCAAACACTATTACACCAACTTACATCAACTATTCACATGTCACTTTAATAAAGTGATGTGATGCAAGTCAATCCATCAATCCATCAATCAATCAATCAATCACTCAAAGTGACTTTTGATTTGACGCTTGATGTGACCATTGATTTGACACTTGATGCGACTTGCGATGCCGCACTTGTATTCGAAATACGAATGCACTCGCAATCACACTCGGGCTCGGGTTCGCTAATTCTAAAATAACAATTTTTCCGTTGCGTCGTAATTAAATGATTACGCCTATCGAATTCACTATTCACGTCGCTAACGAATTAATTCTAAATTAATTCGTTCGCCCGAATTAAAATCTAATTTTAATTCCGCGTCGAAATCTAATTTCATTTAATATATCGAATATATTAATTTACCGATTAATTCCAAATTAATCGTTATCTCTCTCTAGAAGATATTTTATCCTAGATAAAATATCTCCGTAATTAATCCTAGATTAATTTTCTCTCTTCTATATAATCCCATATTATTCAAGAGTGTGAGTTGTGCGTCATCGGTGGATTATCGGGAGGCGACCCATGAGATCCCCGGATAAGTTGGCAGTAATACGGTCGTCGGAGTATCCGAATCACGTACGTACCAAGTACTACGTTCTACTGATTTACGAGACAAGGTCGACTCCTACCATCACCAAGTCTTCCCAATTCTCCGGAAATATCCAATTAAGAATATTTAAGATCTGTATCAAGCGTAGTATACTAATGTATTGTGCGTATCGGCCCAGTATCGGATAGTCACGTGCTAGGGCTGGGGCTGGATAAGTGTCTACCCCGTCCGAAACACATATCGTATGTCTGGTAACATAGTCTCTATAATCGGATATTCATGACCTGGTCACAATATCTCGATTGGTTGCGCAACTCAAGAGCACTGGTACCGTATCCTACGTGACATCATCTCCAATATGACTAAAGTGATACTTCCGTCTTGAAATCACACCCAATACACTACGACTCTCTGATAAACCCAGAAGTGGTGTACGCAGAACCGGTTAAAGCATGTACCACCAAGACCAAAGTCTATCGATTATCGTAAGTATTAGCGATGCAAGTCTCAGGTTAAGACTATACACATCTACCTTGATTTCGGCCTCCCATAGACACATAGTCATAATACCAATGGGATTCCGAAGGGTCTATCCAGAGCGAAGCTGTTTCCCGTACCATCGGTGAAACACGACCTCCTATCGCACTTGCATAAGTATCCAATACTTATATATATGAGAACTATGCCGTTGTGCCCTCACAACGCACACAAGTGCAATACTAGCCTATTCCGCATTATCGATGTCCAGTCTCGATAATACACCAGCTAGTATATTTAATGATTAATCCTTCGGGGACTGATACTGTCTCATATCATTCTCAGTCCAGGAACTAATCATAGGGACCTCTCTTCATTATATATCTATGGTGATCTAATCACAAATGATGAGAGTGCAATTTCCTTGTCACATAGTTAATTTGCTACAACAACACAATGATCTGTGCAAATAGTGACGCTATGGGGTCATTTTGTCCAACAATCTCCCACTTGGCACATAGCCAGTCACTCAAGTGTCCCACACCCAAACTATGTACGGTTCGCTCAAATTGCTGAGGAAAGGTTTTCGTCAGCGGATTTGCTTGATTATCGTCTGACGTGATTTATACGATCATCACATCGCCACGATGTGTGATCCGAACGAATCAGATGATATAGAAGTATATATCTGGATCGTCGATGAGACCTTTAATTCCTTAGCATGTGCTGACGCCTAGCTCAGCTGCTAATAGAACTATATCTAATCTAATTAGATTTATTTTCGATCTAAATGGCTTCTATTGCTGCCTCAGCTGCAGCAATAATCCGCATTTGTTGTTTATTCGGCAACAGTTATCTTGCTCGGAATATTTCCAGCTCACTGTCCCAGTGTTCAAACTTTATTGTATCTCAGTATTTAATTGTTTGGAAACTTGCAGCGGTGATCCCAGTCACTTCAAGTTGTCCTTCTCCATAGTTTAAGACAACATCTTTAGTTCTCTCAGATACTAACAGATGTTCTTAATGTTCAATCCAGTGACTATCACTTGGATTGACCTGATCGTGACTCCATATGCTCGAAGCGTATGAGACACCCTATCAAGTACATTTTAAATGTACAATTTCCAAGAGAGTGTTAACAACTCCAAATCTATCCCAGTAGATCTTTATTCCTTGTATAAAGGTTGTTACTCCCCAGAATTCTACGGAGAATTTCTATTGAAAGAATATCTATGAAAATTATTTCGTTTTGAGTCAAATCATAAACCATTATGATTATTTCAAAACGTCAGTTCGAAGAACCTTATGCTTGCTTCAATCCAAACATGGATCGAATAACCCACAAACCTTGTTTGTCGGTTATACAAAATCGCCAGGATGTTGTAAACATCCTCCAAAAGGTTTCCTTTTCAGGAAAGCGATTTTGATCTACAACTGACACATTTCATAAATGAAATACGCAGTTATCAACAAGCATCTTCAAAATGGATTTACCATGGCAACAGGTAAAAGGTTGAATCGTTATTAACACAATGTTGATAACGATACCTTTTCGTCAAAAGCCTAGCTTTGTACGTTGGTATGTTGCCATCCATATATCTCTTCCTTGAAGACATTTAATGTACCAATATGCACAATGCCTTGTGGTACAATAACTAGTATCCAAAATAGTTGTTATACATGGAATCCATTTTGGACTCATGGCACTTTGCCAAAATAGGGAGTCGATACCTCGTATCACTTCCTCAAAACGTAGTCGGATGGTACACCTCCATAAGATTGACATCTTTATGGGGTTAGATCAGAAACCCATACCCTAGGTTGTTTTCTGACTCTATCCGATCTACGAAGTTCTAGTGTATTTGAAGATTAATGGTACAGATTCATCATAGATGAACTATTTGTGTTCCATTAAGGACTTCGTGCCTTGAACAGTATTACTCCGATTTTCATCGAGTATCACTATCCTCCCACTGACCACTGCATATCGGTATTCCTCTCAGGAAAAACCGCATGGTGAGCAACAATCACATTGTTCTCATGTGAGATTTACAAGTACTATACTTAAGGTTTCCTTGAGGATAACCTATATTGGCACTTATCCAATTTGGGTCCTTAGTTTGGTATCATCCAAACGTTATGCCTGGCATACCCAAATTACTAGGAATGAGAAACCCCGTTTTTTTCCTGTTCATATCCTATATGATATCTGTCAAACAGATTTATATGGAACCTTATTCTAAATAAGTTTTGCACTGTTAATACATATCCTTTAGAAGGAAATAGTAGCTCAGAGCGACTCGTGATAAACCTTATCATGTCCAACAAAATTTGATTTTAGTTCGGACACACCGTCTAACTGACGTGTCTCGGGAGGAGTCCTCATATGAAAGAATACCGTACTCTTTCATGTACGTATGAAACTTACTGCTTAAGTATTTTCCATTACGGTCTTACTATGGCGGAATAATACTATAGCCGATCTGTTTTTTCTATTTCCTGTCGAAACTCTAAAGTTTCTGATTTGTGTTCTTCAAAAGAAACACATAACCATAACGTGATGCTACATCCGTTAAGGTCACGAAATATTCATGTTCACATCTAGCCTAGCTAGATAAGGGCCCACTAACTTCACCATAAATAGGGCTAACAGATCGGTGGCTCTTATACTATTACCAAGTAAATAGTATTTTAGGTACTTTACCTTATAACTAGATTCGCAGACCTTATTTGAATAGTCAAATCAGTCATAGTACCCACTCTTCAAAAGTGTGGATATACGAGTCTCGTTAAATTGTGTCCTAGACAACAATGCCACAAATAAGTCTCTATTGATCAAATCAATTTGAGCTATTTATTTGTCATTTTATATGTTTGAGATTTTATTTATATTCAAAATATAAAATTTATTTATTTACATCTAATGTATTTATCTTATCTCAGTATCATCTTTATATAATAAAACACTTAGTGTTCTATAATATAAAGGTTTTATCCGCAACGGATTAAACACTGATATAGAGATAATGTCTCTAGTCTCTAGTCTAGTTACATTATAACAGTTCCTAATTTAAGTATATACCCAAAGGATAGTTCCTAAACTTAGGTATCTACGGTCGAAACATCGACTTTTGTCCCGTTTCCGATTCGCAGAGAAATCTCAGCTTGAAGTCAGTATCCAGCTCATAGCGGATTCTGAACATCAATACATATATATTATGTACCATACTGTATATTAAAATCCAATTTCAATACTAGTAGTGAACATAACTTTGACAAATATTTTTAAAGTCAGAGCCTCGCCCTTTCTTTAATTCCTTCGTGTCTTCCATATCCAAATGGTAGTCACTTTGGGATATGTCAATTATCTTTTCAATATTTCACAAATCTTTGGCCAAGCCTTGGGTTTCGGAATATCGAAACGATGTGCACCTTGTGCATCACGCCCAATTGCAAACTTTGACTTTTCACCTCTAGAATAGTCAATTAATTCTCCAAGAATTATTAATTGCAACTTTAATACCTTTAAATCTAAAGATAGATTTATTAACAAGTATATTAAATTAAGCACTAAGTCATCATCACATAAATCTTCCAAAGATTTTATGCTCTACTATTTGCTTAATTTGGGCTTAGGTATAATAAGTTATTTTATCAAATAAAGTAACCTATTATTAATTCCCAATAGAAAATTAAATCATTTAAAACATTTAACCCAAGGATTATATATTTTAAATATTCAACCTTTCAATTCTTTCTTGATTTCAATAGTCCAACTATTTAATCAATTTAATAAGGTACTATTTATTATAATGATTACAATAATCCAATTATTTAATCAACTATAATTTTAATATTGATTACTATAATCTAATTATAAAATCAACTATCATTTTAATTCAATTATATTGATTACTATAATTCAATTATAAAATCAACTATATATTGAATGAGTTTGTATATAGTCCAACTATATATATTTTTAAAACAACATAAAATATTAGTCCAACTAATACTTTTGATTAATATGACGAGTAAAATAGATGGGCGCGTTTAGCGAGTATTTGAATGAATGTTGCAAATTCAATACTTGCCTCCCACTATTTTTCATCGAGCCTCTAACCCTCTGTCGAGTACTCGGGAAATCGTGTTTCCTAGTGGGCTAGGATCCCGTTAAATATCACACAATCTTGACTTTCGCCAACAAATTGTATGATAATTAACTAGGTAGATCTCGAAGATCAATTGGATCTCATCCAACTCCTAGATCCAGTAGGTGGACATCCAAGTCCCAAACATATATCTTATATATGCCTATACATCGAATGTATACCCTAACCTTTTTCCTCTGAATCAACTAGGCCTTGGCTTTGGCACAACACCCTAGTGATCCCAAGTCAAGCGCGACCCATTGACATAGAAGCTTCGTAATCAATGTCAATGGACAAGAAGGTCTTGACTTTGGCCAACAAACCACAACTTGGACACGACACCGATATGGAACAAAGCCTCGTGATTAAAACACATCTTCGACGGACAAGGGCTTGACTTTGGCCAACAACCCCTTGCCAATCTCGGATCTTGAGTAAGAATCATTCAATGGAAGGAAAATAAACGCTTGATATATAACGAGGGTTTTTCGCGTGCAAATTGGCTACCAATTTAATTATCTTTGTTAAGGTCTCATCATCATACACCCTTAAACATGCATTCTAAATACATAATAAAGCGAGTATGAAAATAAATAATAATGATATACGGATGGATACTTTACACATTGATCCTAGATCAAATATCTCCCTTTCTCACTCAAGCTAGCACTGTGTATTACTTCTACCCATTACACTACACTTCTAAAGAAACCTCATATACATAGAGGGGAATAGGTGAGAAGATAATACAAAGAGAATGAAGGTGATAAGGCTGGACACGCAGGTCCAATTTAATAAATCGAATTTATTACAATAATTTCTAAAATTGCCCACCCATCTAATATCCATCCGATATACATTATTCATTCAACACAACCACGTATTCACACACATAAGCATGCTATCAATCAATCTAATCAAATTAATTAATCTGATAATTAAGTGATCATCCAATGTTCAAACAACGATTTGATTTTGTTCGAGTCAAACTCGTTTTTGAATAAGTATTTAAAGTACTAATTCATGAATTAAATTAAACTACATCATTAAATCTAATTTAACATGTATTTAATACTAATTCACTATTCAATTCCAAATTAAATATTACACTTTATTAATAAACCTTTTACGATTTAAATTCCAAATTAATCGTAACGCGTCTCAAAGATCGATTAACGTCCAACGTCAATTCAATTAAAGTCCAATGGGCTTTTAATTGATTTCTTAAGGCGTTGACTTTTGGTCAACTAGGGTCAAACCGATAACCAAAATCCAATCCGGGATTTACCCCATAAGCCCATAAATCAATCTTGGCCCATTAGGCCCAATTGAACTTTAAAGGTTCATTAGTTGCATTTGGGCTTAACGGAAGTGGTTTTGGGCCCAATTGGATCCAATCCATTTGGCCTAAACCCAACTTTGTACAACAAAGCCCAATAAGCCCAATAACAACTTTAATAGCCCAAATCCAATTTTAAGGCCTCAAATAATTAAATTACATAAATCGAATTTAGCAATTTAATTACCTAAAGTGTATAATATGATTAATCACCTAAATCAACATTTCCAAAATATCAAATTAGTTCAATTAATCATACTCAATTCATTATCATATGTCCAACACACAAAATGAAAAATGAAACCCATTTACATGCTTTTATGCTCTCGGCCAAGGAAGGATTTTGTGTCCGATTTGGTTTCAATCCAATCGAACCCACAATCGACATTAAATCAACATCCTAAATGATTTCATACACATCCAATGTCACAAAATCAAAATCACCAAGACGTTAGGGCATAATACCGATTCGGCCAAGGTGATCAATTTGGGGATTTTATGTTCAATTCAAAATCCAATCCAATTAGTTCCAAATTAACATTATCCTTAATGATTCCAACTCATCAAATGAATCAAAAACAAAAAATTCCAAGAATCCAAAATCATCACACATTCGGCCAAGATAACACGTTTGGGGAAAATTGTTCTAAACACTTTTTCTTGAAATTGATCAAATCAATCTTCAATATTACATATACTGAGCATGCTCAATCATCCAATTTAATCAAATCATGCTCAAATACAAAATACCCAATTTTAAGCCCTACAGTTTTCATGCTTGAACCTAAGCTCTTGATGCCATTGTAGGTTATTATCTAGGTCCCAAGATCAAACAAGACAAAACACATGTGTGAATACATCAACGGAGGTAGCAGAATACTCACATCGATCGGTTGAGTCGATTTGGAGACGAATCAAGCCACTTTGCTCACTGCCAAGGGCGCCAAACTGCTGGCAGTCCACTGCCTCCAAAACAGATTTTGAGCTGCGAAACGGAGCTCCTAGCTTCGTTAACGGATCCCGGCTCATGGTGAACCTCCCTACCACCTTCGCAAGATTCGTAAGTGTGCTAGAACTTGGATTTTCACCATGAAACCCATTATTGGCTTCCCTTTGTTCACGCCAAAATGGTTTCAAAAACAGTCCACATTTTGCAGTTTTGGGCGTAAGGAGAAGAGAGCAAATGGAGAGAAAGAAAATGTGTATATTGTGTTGGTAAAGCTTTTCCAAAAGCCTTTTATATTTTTCAAGAGAAAAATACTAAACATTACTAATGAATTAAATCAAAAATCCAAAAGTAAATGCTTTTCCCTCCAAACACTATTACACCAACTTACATAAACTATTCACATGTCACTTTAATAAAGTGATGTGATACAAGTCAATCCATCAATCCATCAATCAATCAATCAATCACTCAAAGTGACTTTGATTTGACGCTTGATGTGACCATTGATTTGACGCTTGATGCGACTTGCGATGCCGCACTTGTATTCGAAATACGAATGCGCTCGCAATCACACTCGGGCTCGGGTTCGCTAATTCTAAATTAACGATTTTTCCGTCGCGTCGTAATTAAATGATTACGCCTAGCGAATTCACTATTCACATCGCTAACGAATTAATTCTAAATTAATTCGTTCACCCGAATTAAAATCTAATTTTAATTCCGTGTCGAAATCTAATTTCATTTAATATATCGAATATATTAATTTACCGATTAATTCCAAATTAATCGTTATCTCTCTCTAGAAGATATTTATCCTAGATAAAATATCTCCGTAATTAATCCTAGATTAATTTTCTCTCTCTTCTATATAATCCCATATTATTCAAGAGTGCGAGTTGTGCGTCATCGGTGGATTATCGGGAATCGGGAACGACCCATGAGATTCCCGGATAAGTTGGCAGTAAATACAGTCGTCGGAGTATCCGAATCACGTACGTACAAGTACTACGTTCTCTACCGATTTACGAGACAAGGTCGACTCCTACCAAATCACCAAGTCTTCTCAATTCTCCGGACATATCCATTTAAGAATATTTAAGATCTGTATCAAGCGTAGTATACTAATGTATTATGCGTATCGGCCCAGTATCGGATAGTCACGTGCTAGGGCTGGGGCTGGATAAGTGTCTACCCCATCTGAAGCACATATCAGATGTCTGGTAACATAGTCTCTATAATCGGATATTCATGACCTGGTCACAATATCCCGATTGGTTGCGCAACACTCAAGAGCACTAGTACTGTATCCTGCGTGACATCATCTCCAATATGACTGAAGTGATACTTCCGTCTTGACATCACACCCAATACACTACGACTCTCTCATAAACCCAGAAATGGCGTACGCAGAACCGTTTAAAAGCCTGTACCACCAAGACCAAAGTCTATCGATTATCGTAAGTATAGCGATGCAAGTCTCAGGTTAAGACTATACACACACCTACCTTGATTTCGGCCTCCCATAGACATATAGTCATAATACCAATGGGATTCCGAATGGTCTATCCAGAGCGAAGCTGTTTCCCGTACCATCGGTGAAACACGACCTCCTATCGCACTTGCATAAGTATCCAATACTTATATATATGAGAACTATGTCGTTGTGCCCTCACAACGCACACAAGTGCAATACTAGCCTATTCTGCATTATCGATGTCCAGTCTCGATAATACTCCGGCTAGGGATATTTAATGATTAATCCTTCGGGGACTGATACTGTCTCATATCATTCTCAGTTCAGGAACTAATCATAGGGACCTCTCTTCATTTATATATCTATGGTGATCTAATCACAAATGATGAGAGTGCAATTTCCTTGTCACATAGTTAATTTGCTACAACAACACAATGATATGTGCAAATAGTGACGCTATAGGTCATTTTGTCCAACAGTATATGCATCCTCACTTGTTTACGATCTAGTAAATCCATGGTCGTGGTATAACGTCGAAAATAAGTTTCGATTGTTATTTAGATATCGTAAGTTGAAAGTTGACTGTATTATACCGAATAGATTTGATGTTTTCATCTATATCCCATCCAGGTATAATAACAATGGCCTATGACGGAGGGATTGTACTTATGCTATGACCTCGACTTGCATAGTTTAGCGAGATTATCTATGGTCGACATAATCCATGAGTGGGTGGATATAGACACGAAATTGGATTTCGTGACGGATAAACCTAAACTTAGAGAGTCCCACAATATGAAGTGTACTCGTTGAGCACTTGGGCAACTCGATATGAATAATACAAATTATTCATTATACTTCCCCGGATTAAATGAATTAATTCGGATCATTTAATCGGTTAAATGATAACACATGCATTGAGAGATTTTATCCGATAATAATTATTATGTATTTATATTTGATACATAATACGATTATATACAAATTAATTTTTTATCAAATGAGATTTTGACACATGTCATAAATATATTTATTTGGTATTTAATGTAAATAAAAATACATATATGGATGTTATTTAATTATTTATTATTTAATTGTTAAATAATTAAATAATTGAAAATTAAGTATCTTATCCTTTTGTCATAATTAGTTTGACAAATGGTGATATATAATTGGAACATATGGCATGAATTGATTATACTTTATATGTGTGCCATTTTGATTGGTAAATATAAAGCCTTTTATAATTTTAATTTGATAAAACTTTTAAAATCCCCAAATTGTCCCTAATTTCGGCAATTGGTGTATTTAAAGAAGAAAATTATTTTCTTCTTCCTTTACAACTCTCCATTGCCGAAACTAAAGTGAGAAAAATGGGTTTGGAAAATGTTTGATAAATCCATGAAGATTTGAAGGAAAAATCAAAGAAAAAAGCTTAGGAAAACAAGGATTAATGGTAATTCTTCAACTCCTTAAGCTTAGAAATTTATTTCTTATTTCTTAATGATTTAGAAATATTCTAGTGTTCCTTCAAATATGAATTTTTGGGGCTTTTAATTGTGGTTGATCGAGATGGAAGATTATGCATGTGTGAAGTCGATATTAGAAGTAACTAGTGTAATTATTGTCCAATTTAATCAATTATTGATGAGTTTCTAAGGACCACTCTTATGGCACCTATAATTTTTATTGGGTTGTTCATGTATGGTGACTTAGAATTGGTGTTTGATTAATTAGATTAATCTTGAAAGAATTGGATTTAAGTATGAAAAATTGTTAAATTTATGTTCTGGATCAGATATGGATTTGAAATGCATGTGTTGGTGTATTTTATGTTAAAGTAATGTAATGGATGTGTTTTGGGAGTTGGAACAATTGCCGGAATGTGTTTCCGGGTTGAAATTAGCGAAAACGGCCAAAAACGGTGTTACTGGGTGACTTTTGAGCCAACTAAGTGATGGCTGCCAAAATAGTGAATCCATCCATGTTCGGGGAGACAATGAACTGCTCTGACACTATTGAGGCTGACTTGGGCAGTCCCCATAAGTGTCGGGTGGTCGGTTCAGTCAAAAATGCGTTTTGCGTCATTTTACGGAAAAATAGTTTTCGTAAAAGTTTCGCGAAGTTTCAACCTTATTTATGTCAATATTTGATATTGAATAAATATGTTTAGGTGAAATATGAATAAAATATTCATATTAGATATTGAATAATTTATTCGGTATTTTGAAAAAGTTTTAAAATACGATTTCGCCAGATCCGCGCCTGACCGGTGCAAACACACGCGTATAACGCAAGTGCACGTATCGTTCAAGTAGTATAAAAATATCGATCCCACGAGGACTTAATTCCTACTGTTGTTATTAATTATTGAATCTATTTATTTACAAGAATCTAATTATAGGGAGAAGGGAATTGATTGCTTTGGTTGGTTGAATGTGGAATTGCTTAATTAAAATAAAATTAAAATAAACAAAAGAAAATACTAAGGAAAATAAAAGAAAAGACTAAAGGTCTAGGGTCGTGACTCCACACAATACTGTTAAAAAGATGAATTGATTCTCTTATTTATGTGTACTAATTCAGTTTGCTAACCTGGACACGAAAATATGCAAAAGCCTCTTCTGATGGTCAGACGTAAATACCAGTATAACCCAATTGAACCATATGTCTATGTCAACCACATTACTTGGATACATTAAGATCAAGTTCCAATTATGGCTACCCCCGCCCGACAGATATATGTCTATCCTGTAAGGAAATCTATTAAAGGGTTATCTATCCTCAAGGAAGATCGTGGGCTATTGAATCTAAGGCTGAAACCTAAAATCCCTATGTCTAGTTCATTTTAGATTTACCCCATCAATCTTATTAATTGCCAGTTAACAAGACGCATTAAGCTTAAGACTCAATAAATAAACTAAAGAACTACCCATAAAAAGAAAATCAATTATTAAGTGTGTGTATTGTGTTTCATCACTTCCCTAGAATAAAAATAAAATGTTGGGGGTTGGGATCCACTTTTACTATTTATAATTTAGATATCTCCCTTAATATAATACAGAAATTAAACATGATATTACCAACCTGCCATAAAGGCGGTATTCCTTATTAAGTCAAATTAAGTCCGACCAGCCATAAAGGCGGTAATAATATTTGAACATAAACCAGCCATATAGGCGATAATTACTTGTCACCTAAAGACCAGCCATATAGGCGGTGCCACATTATGTCAAATAAATAAAACCAGCCATTAAGGCGGTAATCTTTTATATTTTGAATTATAATTTCCATATTATTTTTAAGGGAGATTAATCTAAATTAAAATAATAAAAGCTTCACCTTATCCCCAACAGAAAATTAACTACTAGACATTAAAAAGAAAGGTAGAAGAAGTGAACTACTATTACTGAAAATTAAAATACATAAATTAAAATAATATTAATATACAAAAATAGATGCTTCCTATAAAATCAGAGAAAATTCTCCAAGGAAAGCATGAGGAAAAACTGAATCTGGCACCTGGAATTTATAGGCAATTTTTGGGCCAGCGTCGCGACGCTGCAATTGCACTAGCGTCGCAACACTGGCAACAGTTACTGGAGTCCACGCGGGTTGACCACGCAGCTGTCGGCAGCAATAATTGGTGACACATGTCACGCTCTGGTTGGCTGGCGATGCGGTCCAATGAAATCCTGCCACGTGTCAGCTTGTGATTGGGTGGAAATTCGGTCTAATAGAATGGTGACATGTGGCATGCTCTGATTCGTCGATAATTCAGTCCAATGGCGAGATGACACGTGGCACGCGCTCGGTTTGGTCCAATCAGATGTTGACACGTGGCGTCTGACGCACGTTAGCAGAATCGCTGTGATGGTGACACGTGGCACGGCGTACGTTAGCAATTTTGACCAATCAGATTTTTACATGTGTCACACGGCGCACGTTAGCAGGTCCGGCGCATTCTGGGAGTCGCGAGCGCAAGGCTTCAGCGTCGCGATGCCGAAATGACGATTTTGCCCTTTTGTCCAATTTTGTCCATTTTGCCTCCAAATTGTCTCCAATGCTTCCTAAACTTTATTTATCTGCAAAATAACACAAAATACATCAAAACGTTCACAAAACTCGAGAAACTATACGAAATATTAGGTCAAATGAGTGGGAAAACGTGATATATTTACCACTCATCAACGCCCCATCGCCTAAAACCCCAACAGAGTCCAGTCCTATATGATCTCATCATACAATGTGCCTCTATTCCAATATCACTACATGAACAATCCCGGATCAAGGTCGTCAAGTATGGGATTGACCGCAGCTATAGATAAACCACAAACAAAGTACCCTATTTGTTTGCTCTCTATGGACTATTTAGATTACTAACTCCAGACTTACATCCTTTTGTGCATCATACATACACTAAGTCTGAAGGTATAACAATGGTCAAGGTAAACAAGACAACTGGACAATATGCGTGATGAGCGGAAAATATATCAATATTTACCGCCTATTTTACTTAATATTTTGTTTAGTTTCTCGGGTTTGATGAATGTTTTGATATGTTTTAGTTTATTTTGAAGATAAAATAATATTGGGACTTAATGAAATCATTTAGGATGAAATGTGGGTCAAATAAGGGCAATTATTGGACTTGACATTTTAATTTTGGAGATTGGAAACTTGAAAGGGCGTTTTGACAAAGTGCAGTTTTGGAAATTCCAATTTTGCACATCTGTCGTATTGAGCTGATTCAAGTGCCAGATTAAAGAAGACTCAAAGATCTACAACTTTGAAAATAAAATATTTTGAATTCTGAAGATTTCATGACTGAAATTGATGAACCATCCAAAAGTGTGTTGTGTGTATTAAAGTCATTTTCAATCATTTTCAAAGCAAAAAATAAATTAATAAATAAATAATAAAAATTATCAAATCATCACCAAACATGATGAGCAATTAGTGGAGCAATTAATAATGGATTTGGAGTAATTAGTGGAGCAATTAATAATGGATTTGGTGGAGAATTTGATGGAGGCAAAATTTTACCTATAAATATCAAGCCATTTCATTTGTAAAATTCATACTTTCTTCTTTGAAATTCTTTAAGAATAAATAAGAAGATTGTATCTTGGTTCAATGTGTTTAATTATTGAACAGATCATTTATGAGGTTCCATAATGGCTTAGGGATTGGTGAATGATGATAGAGGCACTTTGGGAATTGGAAAAAAAATATATAAATGTGAATAGTAATGTGAATAGTAATGTAAATAGTAACATGAATAGTAAAATTTTTTTTATTTTATTTGTTATTTGTTTTGAATTTCAATTCGGCCCAAACTCTTATTAGGGTTTTATAATCTCATTAAACCACTAAATTAAGATCCAATGGCTAAGATTAAATTAGTTTTTATCCCACATCAGATTCTTAATTAACTTTGTTGTTTTTGGAGCACTATATAAACCCCAAAGAATTCTTCAAAAATTTTTTACACCAAAACATTTCATATCTTGGGTTTATATAAGTGAGCAACTCTGAAGTTTAAGAGTAAGCCACTGATTTTGAGGATCCTTAAGTCTAATTGACTAGAGGAATCTCAAGCTAAAGGTTTTGAGGTATTTGCCTAGGCTAGCACCAATGGCAAAATACATGTGCACTCAATGCATAGTCTTGTCGTTGAGTTTTGGCTTTGGTGTGTGCATCTTTGGAGCCCACACACTTGGGTGGCTCCTTGGAACGTGGAAGAGCTTGCTGAGTTCAAGAAAAGCTTGTAGATTGGAGGGAGGACTGGAGGAGTCTTCGGTTCAAGTAAGTATTTTTCTTTCTTTATTTTAATTAGAGTTCTTATGATATTTAACATGTTTAGGTTTATGTTCTTTGCATGTTTTATGAGTTTTTATGCTTAGAATATATAGTAACATGCCTAGGCTTGTAGAATAATCAAAACAAATGGGTCTTGGGCAAAGGGATAACAACATCTTAATTTTAATTTTCTGCTGCGCAATCGAGGCTCCTTCCCAACAGTGGTATCTGCGCGCCATTTTTGTTTTGATTAGTTATCTCTTATTTGAACTCATAATTGGGTGTGTAAAAGCTCATTGGAAAGCTAACACCCTGAACATAATTTTAGGCCCAAGTTTTGCATGATTTGGTTAAGATTTGAATTTTGAAATTGCATTTAAAGTTCACGTTGAAGGGGTTTTGTTCGGGTCGGACGCAGTGGAAATGCAGGTCCGGGCAGAAATCGTATTTCAAAAATTTTCAAAATATCGAATAAATTATTCAATATCTAATATGAATAATCTATTCAGACATTACTCACATGCATGATCCAATCAAATGAAGTAATACTCCGACCAAGAAAACGCCCATTGTCTGATTATATGAATTCGTGGCCGACCACATGAGGTCACGATCCGACCACATAAGGTCATTCTGACCATATTGGGTTATGATCCGACCAGACTAGGTCCGACCAGACTAGAGACAACCATATTATGTCCCACCAAACTAGGTCCGACCAGACTAGGGCTAACCATACGAAGTCCGACCAGACGAGATCCAACCAGACCAGGTCCGACCAGATGAGGGTCAACCAGATGAGTATTTTACATGCATCATATATACATCCAAATACAAAACATAAATGAAAAGCCCAAAGTTGGGACAAATTAATTAAATCCAACACTTCAATGAAGTTTATAAAGTACCAAACAAGCCTCACCACAATGAAATAACTATAAAACAATTCTAGGTCATTTAAGAGTGGGTCAATAACTCTAGAATGGCAACTAGTTTCTTAATGTTGGACAATTATGACCCATATCATCACTATTTGTAAAAGAAATTATTGTTTTTGTACAAATTAACTATGTGACAATGGAAATTGCATTTTATCATTTTGTAATTTTATTACTTGGATATAAAATGATAAAAGTCCTTATGATTAGTTCCGAATTAATAAGATATGAGACAGTATCAATACATAACGGTTTAATCATTAAATATCTGTAGTCGTAGTATTATCGAGACTGGACATCGATAATACGGAATAGACTAGTATTACACTTGTGCGTGTTATGGAAGCGTATCAGCATAGTTCTCATCTATTTAAGTATTGGATACTTATGCAAGTGTGATAGGAGGTTGTGTTTTCTGATGGTACGGAAACAGCTTCGCTCTGGATAGACCCATCGAAATCCCATTAGTATTATGTCTATGTGTATATGGGAATCCGAATCAGGGTAGGTGTATTTGGTCTTAACCTGAGACTTGCATCGCTAATACTTGCGAAAATCAATATGCTTTAGTTTTGGTCGTCGGGACTTTAATAAGTTCTGTGTGCACCTCTTCTAGGTATATTGAGAATCGTAGTGTATTGGGCGTGATGTCAAGACGAAAGTATCACTTCAGTCATATGAAGATGATGATCACGCAGGGACACAGAACTGGTTCTCTATAGTGTTGCAACCATAGGGATAATATGACTTAGTCATGATTATCCGATTAAAGAGACTAGTTGCTTGTGATCCGATATATGCTTCGTACGGGGCAGACATTATTCCAGCCCCATGCCTTGCATGTGACATCCGATACTAGATCGCAATACAGAATACTACATATTCTACGGCTGACAAAGATTATATATTCCTGTAAGAATATTTCTAGAGAATTGGGTAGGTACGGTGCTTTGCTAGAAGCCAATCATGACTTGTAAATCGGTTAGCACGTAGTACGAGGTACGCACTAAATCGGATAGTCCGATAACCGGATTTACGACCAACATATCCAGAGATCTATTGGGTCGCTTCCCAAAGATTCACCGATGACAGTTGACTTAAACTAGAATTAATCTGGGATTAATTGAGGCTTTATTTAATCTGGGATTAAATGTGTTCGGAAGATAGAGAACGCGATTAATTTGGAATTAATCGGTAAAATAATTTAATAGTTAAATTTTATTTTTCTATTTAATTTATTCGTATGGGCTAACATTAATATATCGGAAATTTTAATATGAATTGGATTTCATTACGAAATTAAAGTCGGACTTTAATACGAACGAATGAATTAATTTATTAATTCGTAAACGACGTTCGTAATATATTTGCGAGGCATCGTTATTTAATTATTTAGCGACGAAATTTCGTTTAATAGGATTGAACGGAACCAAGCCGCGATAAATGTTCGTAGAGACATTTGAATTTTGAATTCAAATGTGGGGCCCACTTCACATGTGGTAGTTAAGAGGGTAGTTGGCATTTATGCCAAGCCACCAACCATCCAACTACCTTGGAATGGTTTTGGTCAAACCATTTACCCAACCACATAGTTTAGGTGAAAATGGTAAAAGTGATTTTACCAAAAGCCAACTCTCCCTCTCATTTACACACTTGGAACAAAACACACAAACCCTAATACAAGGCATTTGGGCGTGAACTAGTACCTCTCCTCTCTTTGATTTTTGTTTCAAATCAACAAAGCTAGCACTTGTAGAAGTCTTCTAAGGTGATAGGGAAACCAACTCAAAGCTTGGAATCAACAAAGGAAGGATCTTGGAGATCTTCTTTTCAAAAATTTTAAAAGTTCAAATCCATTCAATGTAAGTAATTCTGCAACTTATAATGAATTTATGAACACCTTTTATTTCTTATTAGATCCTTGGCATGTTCTAGGAACACTAACAATGGTATCAGAGCCAATTTTAAGCATGAAAATTTTAGGGTTCAACTAAAATTTGGGCCTTTTGTATTTTGAATATGATTTCTTCAAATTGATGCTTTGAGCATGCTTAGATTATGTTAACTTAGAGTTGTTGCATGATTAGATTTGAGAAAAATTGATTGGATCAAATTTTTTAATTTCCCTTAGTGAGGCCGTGAGCTACAGGCAGTGGACTGCACTTTTAATTTTTTTTTTTGTAACATGAAATGATGTGCTTAAATGCATGTTTAAATGTTGATTGTTGGTTTGATTGGATTAGAATTAAAGTCAATAATGTTTATGTTAAAATCAAACATAAAATGATGTGTTTTGGCTTCAATTTGTGTTGAGCATGAAATGATGTGTTTTGGCTTTAATTTGTGTTGAGCATGAATTGATGGATTAAGCATGATTAATTAAGTTAATTGGTATTTTAGAAATATTGATTTTAATTAATTAATCATGGCTAATACACTTTAATTAAAATAATTGTGATATTTGGAATATTATAATTATGTTAATAAGCCTTTAATTATGAATTGGGCTAAAAGTGTGTATTTGGGCTTAATGGGCTTGGTTTGACCAAATTTGGTTTTGGACTTTTGGATTGGATCCAATTGGGCCCAAAACCAATTCCATAAAGTTCAAATAGATCACTTGGCCCTTTGAAGAACTTAATTGGACCTAATGGGCCTAAATTGATTTGTTGGCAATAGGGTGATTCCTATTAGGCCTTGGCATTTTGGGTTTGATCCATTATGGCCAAAGCCCATGCCTTAAGAATCAATTAAAAGCCAATTGGACTTTAATTAAAATGGCATTGGATGTTATTGGGCCTTTGAGACCCATCAAAATTAGATTTGGAATCCAAGTCTTTAAGGCAAATAAATAAGTGTAAATGTTTAATTTGGAATTAAAATGGAATTAGTATTGAATACAAATAAACTAGATTTAAAGTTGTACTTCGATATAATTTCAAGAATACGTACTTAAAAAGTATTTATTCTTAAACGAGTTGGACTCGCGCAAATCAAATCGTTGTTTGAACATTGGATGGTCATTAATTCAAAGATTAATTAATTGGATTAGATTGATTGAATAACATGCTTTGTATGAATACATGAATGTCGTGTATGAATAATGTATATCAGATGGATATTAGAAGGGTGAGGGCAATTTTGGAAATTGTAAAAATTTTAGAATTTATTAATTGGACCTGCTTGTCCAGCCTTCAATCTCTTTACTCTTTGTAATTCTCCTATCACCCATTCCCCTCAATGTAAATGAGGTTTCTTTATTGTATTATGTAATTGGGTAAGAGTTAGAATAGTGCTAGCCGGGGAGAGGAAATGGAGTGATTTGTTCTAGGAACAATTTGTAAGATATCCATCTGTATATCATTATTAATTTATTTATTGCACCTTATTATGCTTTTAGAATGCATGTTTAAGGGTGTATGATGAGACCTAATCAAAGATAATTAATTGGTTGCCAATTACGCGAAAAACCCTCAAATAAATATTAAGCAATTTCCTTCTATTAAGTGATTCATTCTCAAGATCCAAGATCAGCATTGGTTTGTTGGCCAAAGTCAAGACCTTTGTCCATCACGGATGTGTTTGAATCATGAAGGCTTTGTTCCATATCGTATGTCATGTCCAAGTCGTGATTTGTTGGCCAAAGTCAAAATCACTTCTTGTCCATCGACATAGATTACAAAGCTTTCCAAAGTCAACGGGTCCCGCTTAACTGGAATCATTAAGCTTGTTGTGCCAAAGACAAGGCTTAGTTGATTCAGAGGAAAAGGTTAGGTAAATATATCAGATATATTGGCGTATATATTATATATATTTTTCGGACTTGGAGGTCCACCTACCAGATCTAGGAATTGGATGAGATCCAATTGATCTTGGAGATTTACCTAGTTAAATTTCATATATCTTGTTGCCCAAAGTCAAAGTTGTATATTATTTAACGGGATCCTACCCAACTAGGAAACTAGTTTTCCCGAGTACTCGACAGAGGGTTAGAGGCTCACCAAAAAATAGTGGGAGGCTAGTATTGAATTTGCAATTTCATTCAAATACTTAGCTATACGCGCTTTCAAATTATTTCATCAATTAAATTTTATTAGTTGGACTAATATTCTATTATTTTTCTTGTAACAGTTAGACTGTACCCATATATTATTGATTGGATAGTTGGACTATCGCGATCAAAATGACGGGAAAGAACAGTGTTAGAGACATTATCATGGGCGAGAATGTCTTCAAGGGCACGAACTTTTCCGACTGGGAAATGAATCTCAGGATAGTCATGGGATCCGAGAGGCTACTCTATACTATAGAGAAACCTTCTGGGCCTAAGCCCGGAGCTGATCAGTTGGTTGAGCTAGAGCTTTGGAAGACTCATAGTGATGACAACTCCACTGCTCAGTCCATTATGCTTGCTGCTATGACTCAGTAATTCCGTCGACAGAACAAGGAATTGGATCCCTATAACATGTTGGCGAGGTTGCACGATCTTCATCGATCTAATCTTAGATCGCAAATATATGAGTTACAGAAGAAGCTCTTCCATTCACGCATGTCAGAGGGTACGTCTATTGAGCACCATGTGTCACAGATGATTGCTGACATTGATCAGTTGGCTCAGATGGGCATAGTCTTCGAGGCTGAGACTTCGATGATTTGATCCTGCAGTCTCTCCCCGCCACTTGGAGTGGGTTCATCATGAACTATAATATGATGAACCAAGATGATACTCTTGGAGAGTTAATGTCCATTCTGAAAGAAGCTGAAAAAGAGCTTCTAAAGGGCAAGAAGCGCGAGGCGCACTTTGCTTCAACATCTCAGTCTTCAAGGGCCTGGCCCAAGGCGACTGGAGGTGTAAAGAAGAAGAAGCATAAGAAGGGCAAGGCCAAATCGTCAAAGTCTTCTAGGAAGGCTAAGGACAAATCCCAAGATGTATGTCTGCAGTGCGGGAAGCGGGGTCACTAGAAGCGTGACTGCCGCGAGTACAAGGTAAGCATGAAGGAAACCAAAGCGGGCAAGGCACGGCTTCAGGTATGTTTGTTATAGAAATAAACGTGTCTACTACTAGTTTTAAAAATTGGATTTTTGATTCTGGTTGTGGTACTCATATATGTACTGATGTGCAGGATCTGCAGATTAGCAGGAGACTGACCTCAGGGGATATTGATCTACGCGTTGGAAATGGGACACGAGTCGCCATTTCGGCCGTTGGCACTTTTATTTTAGAACTACCTTCGGGGCATGTACTTACACTTTCAGATTGTTATTATGTACCTAGTTTGACTAGGAATATTATCTCTGTATCTTGTTTGACCAATACGAGTACACTTTTGTATTCTGAAACACTGGGTGTTTTGTTTATAAAGATGATTTTGAGATATGTTCTGCTGATGCTAATAATGGTCTTTATATTTTGAATATAAATCAATCTCAAACATATAATGTAACAAACAAAAGGCTTAAACTAAGTAACAAAGATGAAACTTATATGTGGCATTGTCGTCTGGGACACATTAACAAGACTCGCATATCCACACTTTCGAAGAGTGTGTACTTGGATGGATTTGATCCAAATTCATATGACATCTGCGAATCTTGTCTATTGGGAAAAATGCCTAATACACCTTTTAGCGGTTGATGAGCGGAAAATATATCAATATTTACCGCCCATTTAACTTAATATTTTCTTTAGTTTCTCGGGTTTGATGAATGTTTTGATGTGTTTTAGTTTATTTTGCAGATAAAATAATATCGGGTCTTAATGAAATCATTTAGGATGAAATATGGGTCAAATAAGGGCAATTATTGGACTTGATATATTAATTTTGGAGATTGGAAACTTGAAAGGGCGTTTTGACGAAGTGCAGTTTTGGAAATTCCAATTTTGCGCATCTGTCGTATTTTTAGCATAACCTTTTACTCAGATATTGGATTGAGCTGATTCAAGTTCCAGATTAAATAAGACTCAAATATCTACAACTTTTAAAGAGAACGTATTTTCTAATTATGAAGATTTCATGACCGAAATGGATAAACCATCCAGAAGTGTGTAATGTGTAATTATTAAAGTCATTATCAATCATTTTCAAAGCAAAATATAAATTAATAAATAATTAATAAAATTATCAAATCACCACCAAACAAGATAAGCAATTATTGGAGCAATTATGGATTTGGTGGAGTAATTAGTGGAGAAATTAATAATGGATTTGGTGGAGAATTTGATGGATGATTTGAGGTGGCAAAATTTTGCCTATAAATACCAAGCCATTTCATTTGTAAAATTCATACTTTCTTCTAAGGAATTCCTTAAGAATACTAAAAATTGTATCTTGTTTATTTATTTATAGCTTTCAGTAATTAATTTCCGCTTTCGTACTTTCTTTTCTTTACTTTTCAGTTTTTACTTTCCGCAATTTACTTTTACTCACAGTACTTTTCTTTCTTTAATTTTTCAGTTTTTACTTTTCAGTAATGAGGAGGTAACTTCCCCAGCTAGGGTGAAAGGTAATTCTTTTACTATTTCTATTTAGATTAATCTCCCTTAAATATAATATATTCACTATTTAAATATTGACTTAAAAGGATACCGCTATATTAGTCGGTTGGTAATTCATTTTAATCTGGTTTTAACCTGACTAATCAAGGATACCGCCAGATTGGTCGGTTGGTAATTAAACTTTCTTACCGCCTATATGGCAGGTTCATGGACAAATCTTTTTACCGCCTTAATGGCCGGTTGGGACTTAATTTGACTTAATCAGGTTACCGCCTATATGGCTGTTGGTAATGTTATCACAAGTTTATATATTATATTATGGGAGATATCTAAATTAGTAGTAGTAAAAGTAATTCCTTTTACCTTAGCATTTTATTTTATTGTAATTTACTTTTCAGTATTTACTTTACCGCATTTTTACTTTATGTCTTTTATTTTCAAGTTTTTACTAGCCCTAGTTATGTGTTGTAACTAAATTAGTTATCTGGGGTTGTGATGAAATCCAATATCACCGTTTTATAAGGGTTAGATTATAGCTTGGGTAATATAAAGATTTATTTATTGAGTCTTAAACTTAATGCTTTTTCATTAACTGGCCATTAATAAAATTGATCTGGTAAATTTAAAATGAACTAGACATAGGGATTTTTTCAGCCTTTCAATCGCTTACTCAATAACTCCTTAAGGATAGATAACCCTTTAATAGATTTCCTTACATGATAGGAATATACCTGTCGGGCGGGGGTAGCCATAATTGGAACTTAAACTTAATGAATCCAGATAATTTGGTTGACATAGACATATGGTTCAATTGGGTTAAACTGGGTATTTGTGTCTGACCATCGACAGAGGCTTACACATAATTTAGTGTTCCAGGTTAATCAATCAATATATTACCCAACTTTAAGATAACTACTTCATCTTTAAAATGATATTGGAAGAAATCACAACCCTGGATAGTTCTTAATATTGAATTTTCTTAAAACCTACTTTCGAACAATTTTATTTACTTTTTTTTAAATTTAGAATCGTCACCATTTCAAATCAATCAAACAACCTGTTAGATACTAGTAATCATTTGACCTCATAAAATTAATAGATTAGATATTAAGTCCTCGTGGGATCGATATTTTTATACTACTTGAACGATACGTGCGCTTGCGTTATACGTGTGTGTTTACGCCGGTCAAGTTTTTGGCGCCGCTGCCGGGGACTTATTTATCTTTTACTATTAGTTTAGGGGTTAGATACCTTTACTTGTATCTAATTTCTTTTTACTTATTGTTTTGTTTTCTTGTGTTTCAGGTTCTCAAAATTACATGAGACGAACCAGAAGCTTTGAACTTCGACCGCTTGACCCAGAAATTGAAAGAACCATCAGACAGTTGAGAAAGGAAAGGCGAGAAGGCCAAGAAGCTTTAGTCAACATGGAACCTGAACCTTTGGAGGTGGCACCACCAATTCCTATTCGAGACAGAACCATTCCGGTGGTTGACAGACTCATTTCCTGTATTGTACTTCCTCCCTTACCAGCAAATGCGTGTGACATCAAAACATGCATTCAGATGATTCAGCACTCAGTTCAGTTCGGGGGGAATGCAACTGAAGATCCTAATTCCCACATCAGCACTTCCTGGAAGTTTGCGGCACTTTTAATTATAACAGAGCATCAGAAGAAGCAATGAGACTGCGAGTTTTTCCATACTCCTTGAAGGACAGAGCTAAAGCTTGGCTACATTCACTACCACCAGGTTCCATCACAACTTGGAATACTCTAGCCACCAAATTCCTTGCAAAATACTTTCCACCGGCCAGAACTGTAAAGTTGAGGAATGACATCACATCATTTGTACAACAAGATTCAGAATCCCTCTGCGAAGCTTGGGAAAGGTACAAAGATTTGCTCCGGAAATGTCCTCACCATGAGATTCCAAAATGGCTTCAAGTCCAAACATTCTATAATGGGCTTTCTGGAATAATGAGAACCACAATCGATGCTGCTGCTGGATGAGCCTTGATGGAAAAAGGAGAAGATCAAGCCTGGGACCTAATCGAAGAAATGGCCAACAACAATTCCTTGTGGCCAACAGAAAGGAGCATGATCCAAAGAATTGCAGGAATTTATGAAGTTGGAGCAAACACAGCAGTGAATACCAGGCTGGATCAGATATGCAAATGTCTAGAAACACTTAGCACGCAAGTTGTGAACATCGCTGGAACCACAAGTTCACCATATGGAGGAGCACCAGAGTCGAACCAACTTGAAGAGACGGTGAATTATGTCAACAATTTCAACAGACAGGGGAACAATCCATATTCCAACACCTACAACCCAGGGTGGAGGAATCATCCCAATTTATCATGGAACAACAATTCAGGCCAATAGCAGAACTATCCACCACCTGAATTCCAGCAACAGAACAAAAGTCAGGAGCAGCAAATGAACCAGGAATAACAGAAGTGTTGACCCAATTGAAAAAGATAGAAGCAAAACACGACTCTCAAGCAGCAAGATATGATGCTATGTTTCAATCCCAATCAGCATTAATTCAAAGTCAATCTGCTTCTATTAAAGCACTGGAGAATCAAATGGGACAACTGGCCAATGCTCAGAGTTACAGACCGCCAGGTACACTTCCTAGCAACACAGAGCCAAATCCAAGAAACATGGGGAATGAGCAATGTCATGCCATCATGTTAAAAAGCGGTACTGAAATCAACAAAGATGTTGGAGCCAAAACAACTGCTGAGGAAGTTCCAAAAGAAACAAAGCAACAGATGGAGGAAAAAGAAGCAAAGGAAAAAGAACAGATCACTCCACCTCCACATTTTCCTCAACGTCTTCAGAAGAACAAATTGGACAAGCAGTTTTCTCGGTTCCTGGAAATATTCAAAAAGCTGCATATCAACATTCCATTTGTAGAAGCGTTGGAACAAATGCCCAGCTATGCCAAATTCATGAAAGATATTCTTTCACGAAAACGGAGATTGGGAGATTACGAGACAATAGCATTAACAGAAGAATGCAGTGCCATCATTCAGAGGAAACTTCCCCCGAAGTTGAAAGATCCTGGCAGTTTCAATGTTCCTTGCGTCATAGGAGAACATAACTTTGGTAAGGCTTTGTGTGATCTAGGTGCGAGTGTTAACTTGATGCCTTTTTCTATTTTCAGGAAATTACAGATTGGAGAAACAATGCCAACTTCAGTGTCACTGCAACTTGCTGATAGAACGCTCGTATTTCCAAGAGGCATAGTTGAGGATGTGCTGGTCAAGGTTGACAAATTCATTTTCCCAGCAGATTTTATTGTCCTTGATATGGAGGAAGACGCAGACGTGCCAATAATCCTTGGGAGACCATTCTTGGCTACAGGTCGAACCATTATTGATGTACAAAAAGGAGAATTAACCATGAGAGTACAGGACCAAGAAGTAACATTCAATGTTTTCAAGGCCATGAATTTCCCAGATGATGAAAAGAAGGAGGAATGTTTCAAACTCGATGTGATACACAGTATCCCAGTGGATGTGTGTATCATGAAATTCGCATGTTATATGCACAATTCCAAAAGGAAAGACAACTGTTAAGTCTCGGGAATCTGACTCAAAAAGACCATGTTTGCCAATTTATAAGAAAATTGGATGGGAAACTTATCCCTGACGCATAGACGTCAATCAAGCCGTTACTTTTCTTGAATATTATATCTCTTTGTCTTTTCTTAATAATTGTGATTTGTTTTGTTGTTTTCTTTTAATTTTCTCCGACAGGTTCCAGACCTTTTTAACTATCACGATAATATCTCGCTTCTAATCGTCCTCTGGAAGATACTTGTGCTATTATTACTCACCCTTTTTCAGGTACTATAAATTCAGCCTGTCATTGCACTTTTGAAAGCATCCAGAGTTGAGAAAGAAATACATAAAAAAAAATGGAAGCCACTTCAAGAAGACGAGTTGAAAACATCTGTGTGTTTTGCGGTAGTAGTGTTGATACTAAACCACAGTACATAGAAGCAGCACAGGAATTGGGTCGAGTCTTAGCTGCAAGTAATATGCACTTAATATATGGCGGAGGCAATCTCGGACTTATGGGGATCGTTTCAAAGGCTGTACAGGAAGGAGGCAGTCACGTTTTGGGAGTCATCCCAAAACCCTTGGCAGAGGCAAATCTTATTGGATCATCAAACGGAGAAGAACTGATCGTTCCAGGTATGTCTGAACGACTGGTAGAAATGATTAACCGTGCTGATGCTTTTATCGCTTTGCCAGGTGGCTTGGGTACATTGGAGGAAATATTTATAGTATTATCTTGGGCGAACCTGAACATACACCAGAAACTAATTGGGTTGTACAACGTTGATGGATTTTATGATTTTCTTTGTGTGTTTCTTGATGATGCTCGAAGAAATGGGTTCGTGTCAAAACCTATGAAAGAACTCCTCTTTACTGCCAGAACTGCTCCGAATCTAATAGACCAACTCATAGCCTATGAACCACAAGTTGACCCTATCATTTCAAAGATAAATTGGTCCGAGGACGATCGTGGTAAGAGGCGTCGTGTTAATCTGGATCTTAACCTTTAATTTCATGTAAATTTTCAGCTAACCATGTATTATTTTCTAAACTCTTCTTCTACTTTTTAAGACATTGGGGACAATGTCTCATTTAGGTTTGGGGGAGGGAATTAGTTGATCAGTACCTTACTTTTAGTTTGTGTGTTGTTTTTATTTTTTGTCCAAAATTTTTCGAAAAATACAAAAAAAAAATTGAAAAATTTTCAAAAATTACAAAAATATTTTGCGTTTTTGTGTTTTTATTTTGACTAAAAGGGTGAAATTGGTAAAAGGTAGCTGAGTAAGGAGTTTCCACTCCTGAGACGTATCTCAAACCTATTTTGAAACAAGTTAATTTTTGTTTATTTCATTTTGAATTATTTAATTTGTGAATTCTCCTTAAAACGGACTAAAATGGATCTTCATATGTTCAGTTAGCAGATATTAGCAACATATATAGTAACATACGGACATGAGCTAAAATTGAAAAGTTTGTAATATTCAGTGCTCTAGTTTAATTGGAGGAAGCATCTCAAAAAGCAATGGAGTAAAAAAAAAAAAAAAAAAAAAAAAAAAACGTTTGAGATCCGAGTTATTAAGTTTGTAAGGGTGTTTTAACACCTAGTGCCCTAAAACCAACTGGTTTGGGAGTCACTGGCCCAAAGCTCGTTACATGGATCAAAGATGCTGCAAAAATATATACATCTGAAGTCTGGGTAATTAAGTCCGTAGGGGTGTCTTAACACCTGGTGCCCTAAAGCCAACTGGTTTGGGAGCCACCGACCCAACACTCGTTACATAGATGGAAGATATTGTATATAAATAAAAAATAGAGAAAAATCAAAGAAAAAATCAGAAAAATCAGAAAAATTATTCCATGCTGCAAAAAGGTGTGAATTCTGATAAAACTTTAGGACAAAAATATTACTCTCTTATCAACTGCACTTATGACTGTTGTGGGCAAAAATGACTTGTTTAATATTTTGTGGGCTGTGTATATGGAGAATGGTAAATATAATCGGAGAATTTACTTATTCGGTAATTTAAAAAGAAACAAAACAACTAGTAACTTGGAGTAGAAGTTTCACCTGATTAGTCACTAACATTTTTATTCTCTTTTCGCTTGTCTTTTTGCTTTTGTGTGCATTATTTTTATTACCTTTTTACTTTTGTAAAATGTTTGTGGGTAGCATTGCTGTAAACCCTCACGAGACTACAACTCGTCCACTAGGGACACCTAGTGGTTTAAAGGCTTGTTGCATACGCTAAATGCAACCGTAATCCCTACGAAAGTGGCTTAGTTTAATTTTAATTGTTTCTTGTATTTTATTTTTATTTTTATTTTGTTGTTTTGCTCGAGGACAAGCAAAATGTTAGGTTTGGGGGTGTGATGAGCGGAAAATATATCAATATTTACCGCCCCTTTAACTTAATATTTTGTTTAGTTTCTCGGGTTTGATGAATGTTTTGATGTGTTTTAGTTTATTTTGCAGATAAAATAATATCGGGTCTCAATGAAATCATTTAGGATGAAATATGGGTCAAATAAGGGCAATTATTGGACTTGATATATTAATTTTGGAGATTGGAAACTTGAAAGGGCGTTTTGACGAAGTGCAGTTTTGGAAATTCCAGTTTTGCGTATCTGTCGTATTTTTGGCATAACTTTTTACTCAGATATTGGATTGAGCTGATTCAAGTACCATATTAAAACAGACTCAAAGATTTACAACATGTAAAGAGAACATATTTTCGAATTCTGAAGATTTCATGACCGCAATGGATAAACCATCCAGAAGTGTGTAATGTGTAATTATTAAAGTCATTATCAATCATTTTCAAAGCAAAATATAAATTAATAAATAATTAATAAAATTATCAAATCACCACCAAACAAGATAAGCAATTAGTGGAGCAATTATGGATTTGGTGGAGTAATTAGTGGAGAAATTAATAATGGATTTGGTGGAGAATTTGATGGATGATTTGATGGTGGCAAAATTTTGCCTATAAATACCAAGCCATTTCATTTGTAAAATTCATACTTTCTTCTAAGGAATTCCTTAAGAATACTAAAAAGATTGTATCTTGTTATTTATTTATAGCTTTCAGTAATTAATTTCCGCTTTCGCACTTTCTTTTCTTTACTTTTCAGTTTTTACTTTCCGCAATTTACTTTTACTCACAGTACTTTTCTTTCTTTAATTTTTCAGTTTTTACTTTTCAGTAATGAGGAGGTAACTTCCCCAGCTATGGTGAAAGGTTATTCTTTTACTATTGCTATTTAGATTAATCTGCCTTAAATATAATATATTCACTATTTAAAATATTGACTTAAAAAGGATACCGCTATATTAGTCGGTTGGTAATTCATTTTAATCTGGTTTTAACCTGACTAATCAAGGATACCGCCAGATTGGTCGGTTGGTAATTAAACTTTCTTACCGCCTATATGGCAGGTTCATGGACAAATCTTTTTACCGCCTTAATGGCCGGTTGGTAATGTTATCACAAGTTTATATATTATATTATGGGAGATATCTAAATTAGTAGTAGTAAAAGTAATTCCTTTTACCTTAGCATTTTATTTTATTGTAATTTACTTTTCAATATTTACTTTACCGCATTTTTACTTTATGTCTTTTATTTTCAAGTTTTTACTAGCCCTAGTTATGTGTTGTAACTAAATTAGTTATCTGGGGTTGTGATGAAATCCAAAATCACCGTTTTATAAGGGTTAGATTATAGCTTGGGTAATATAAAGATTTATTTATTGAGTCTTAAACTTAATGCTTTTTCATTAACTGGCCATTAATAAAATTGATATGGTAAATCTAAAATGAACTAGACATAGGGATTTTAGATTTCAGCCTTAGACTCAATAGCCCACGATCTTCCTTAAGAATAGATAACCCTTTAATAGATTTCCTTACAGGATAGGAATATACCTGTCGGCCGGGGGTAGCCATAATTGGAACTTAAACTTAATGAATCCAGATAATTTGGTTGACATAGACATATGGTTCAATTGGGTTAAACTGGGTATTTGTGTCTGACCATCGACAGAGGCTTACACATAATTTAGTGTTCCAGGTTAATCAATCAATATATTACCCAACTTTAAGATAACTACTTCATCTTTAAAATGATATTGGAAGAAATCACAACCCTGGATAGCTCTTAATATTGAATTTTCTTAAAACCTACTTTCGAACAATTTTATTTACTTGTTTTTAAATTTAGAATCGTCACCATTTCAAATCAATCAAACAACCTGTTAGATACTAGTAATCATTTGACCTCATAAAATTAATAGATTAGATGTTAAGTCCTCGTGGGATCGATATTTTTATACTACTTGAACGATACATGCGCTTGCGTTATACGTGTGTGTTTACGCCGGTCAGCGGTAAAGGTGTACGTGCCACCGAACTGTTAGCCCTCGTTCATAGTGACGTATGTGGGCCCATGTCTAGCCAGGCTAGAGGTGGATATGAATACTTTGTAACCTTTACGGATGATGCATCGCGTTATAGTTCTGTGTATCTTTGAGAAATTCAAAGAATTTCGACACGAAGTAGAAAAATAGACCGGCAAAATTATTAAGACATTACGGTCGGACCGTGGTGGCGAATACTTAAGCAATGAGTTTCTTGATTACTTGAAAGAGTATGGTATTCTTTCACAATGGACTCCTCCCGGAACACCCCAGTTAAATGGTGTGTCCGAACGGAGAAACCGAACTTTATTGGATATGGTAAGGTCTATGATGAGTCGCACAGAGCTACTTATTTCCTTCTGGGGATATGCATTGAGCAGTGCAATACTTATTTTGAATAAGGTTCCGTCAAAGTCTGTTCAACAGACTCCGTATGAGATATGGACAGGAAAGAAACCGGGTTTCTTATACCTGAAGATTTGGGGTTGCTGGGCATACATTAAACGTTTAGAAAGTACCAAACTTGAACCCAAATCGGATAAATGCCTATTCGTAGGATATCCTAGGGAAACCAAAGGATATTACTTCTATCACCCACGAGAGAACAATATTTGTTTCTCTACATGCAGTTTTCCTTGAGAGGGAATTCCTTAATACAGTGGTTAGTGGGAGGAAAATAGAACTCGATGAAAATCGGAGTGATACTGTTCCTGGCATAGAATCCGTAACGGAACATGAATAGTTCATCGATGATGAAACTGTACCACAATCTTCAAATACACAAGAACCACGTAGGTCGGAGAGAGTTAGAAAACAACCTGAGAGGTATGTGTTTCTGATCTCACCTCATGTAGATATCAATCTCATTGAGGATAACGAGCCGACTACGTATGAGGAAGCGATACAAGATATCGACTCCGCTTTATGGCAAGAAGCCATGAAGTCCAAAATAGATTCCATGTACACCAACCAATGGACACTGGTTGATGCACCAAAAGGCGTAAAGCCTATTGGTTGCAAATGGGTCTTCAAGAAGAAGACCGACATGGATGGCAACGTACAAACGTACAAAGCTAGGCTTGTAGCGAAAGGTTATCGTCAACGACATGGTGTCGATTATGACGAAACTTTCTCATCCGTTGACATGATTAAATCCATTCGGATAATGCTTGCTATTGCTGCATATTTCGATTACGAGATATGGTAGATGGACGTCAAAACCGCTTTCCTTAACGGAAACCTTTTGGAGGATGTTTATATGCAACAGCCTGACGGATTGAAGCAAGCATCGCGTTCTTGGAACCAACGTTTTGATGAGGTCATAAAAGAATATGATTTCATTCAAAACGAGGATGATCCTTGTGTATATAAAAAGGTTAGTGGGAGCGCACTGACATTCATTGTCCTTTATGTTGATGATGTATTGCTTATGGGCAATGACATTCCCATGCTACAATCGGTGAAAGCTTGGCTTTCATTAAAATTCTCCATGAAAGATCTGGGAGAAGTAGCCTTTATTCTAGGAATAAAGATCTACCGGGATAGATCTAGAAAGCTGCTTGGACTCTCCCAGAGCACGTACATTGATAAAGTGTTGAAAAGATTCAACATGGATCAGTCCAGGAGGGGACTGTTGCCAGTATCACATGGCTTCACTCTATATAAAGACATGTGTCCTAAAACTCAAGATGAGAGAGACAACATGAGTTGGATACCGTTCGCCTCGGTAGTCGGATCGATCATGTATGCCATAATATGTACGCGACCTGATGTCTCGCATGCTTTGAGCATGTGTAGTCGCTATCAGGCCGATCCAGGTGAAGGTCACTGGATGGCGGTTAAGAATATCCTTAAGTATCTTAGACGAACTAAGGATGCTTTCTTAATTTATGGAGATGGAGAACTTAAGGTAACTGGGTATACCGATGCAAGTTTCCAAACCGATAAGGATGACTCTAAGTCACAATCCGGGTACATATTTTGTTTGAACAACGGCGCAGTAAGTTGGAAATCTTCCAAGCAAGAGACTTTTGCCGATTCAACAACTGAAGCGGAGTACATTGCTGCAGCTGAATCAGCAAAAGAGGCAGTTTGGATCCGAAAATTTCTAATTGGATTAGGAGTAGTTCCGTTAGCAGCTGAGCTTGTTCCATTGTATTGTGACAATAACGGGGCTATAGCACATGCTAAGGAACCGCGGTCTCATCAAAGATCCAAGTATGTTCTTTGATGTTTCCATCTGATTCGTGAGATCATACAACGTGGCGATGTGAAGATCGAGAAGGTCGCATCAGATGACAACATTGCAGATCCGCTGACGAAAGCTATTTCACAGTAAAAGTTTGAGCGGCATGTACATAGTTCAGGCGTTAGATGTTTGAGTGACTGTTATAGGCCAAGTGGGAGATTGTTGGACAATTATGACCTATAGTGTCACTATTTGTAAAAGACATTATTGTTTTTGTACAAATTAACTATGTGACAATGGAAATTGCGTTTTATCATTTTATAATTTTATTACTTGGATATAAAATGATAAAAGTCCTTATGATTAGTTCCGGATTAATAAGATATGAGACATTATCAATCCATAACTGTTTATTCATTAAATATCCCTAGTCATAGTATTATCGAGACTGGACATCGATAATGCGGAATATACTAGTATTACACTTGTGGGTGTGATGTCAAGACGGAAGTATCACTTCAGTCATATGAAGATGATGATCACGCAGGGACACAGAACTGGTTCTCTATAGTGTTGCACCCATCGGGATAATATGACTTAGTCATGATTATCCGATTAAAGAGACTAGTTGTTTGTGATCCGATATATGCTTCGTACAGGGCGGACACTATTCCAGCCCCAGGCCTTGCATGTGACATCTGATACTGGATCGTAATACAGAATACTACGTATTCTACGCCGGAAAAAGATTATATATTCCAGTAAGAATATTTCTGGAGAATTGGGTAGGCATGGTGCTTTGCTAGAAGCCAACCATGTCTTGTAAATCGGTTAGCACATAGTACGAGGTACGCACTAAATCGGATAGTCCGATAACCGAATTTACTTCCAACATATCCAGAGATCTCTTGGGTCGCTTCCCAAAGATTCACCGATGACAGTTGACTTAAACTAGAATTAATTTGAGATTAATTTAGAGAGAGAAAATTAATCTGGGATTAATTGAGGCTTCATTTAATCTGGGATTAAATGTGTTCGGAAGAGAGAGAACGCGATTAATTTGGAATTAATCGGTAAAATAAATCTAATAGTTAAATTTGATTTTTCTATTTAATTTATTCGTATGGGCTAAAATTAATATATCGAAAATATTAATATGAATTGGATTTCATTACGAAATTAAAGTCGGACTTTAATTCGAACGAACGAATTAATTTAGAATTAATTCGTAAACGACGTTCGTAATATATTTGCGAGGTATCGTTATTTAATTAAATTAGATTTAATTATTTAGCGAAGAAATTTCATTTAATCGGATTGAACGGAACCGAGCCGCGGTAAATGTTCGTAGAGACATTTGAATTTTGAATTCAAATGTGGGGCCCACTTCACATGTGGTAGTTGGGAGGGTAGTTGGCCTTTATTCCAGGCCACCAACCATCCAACTACCTTGGAATGGTTTTGGTAAAACCATTTACCCAACCATCTAGTTTAGGTGAAAAGGGTAAAAGTGATTTTACCAAAAGCCAACTCTCCCTCTCATTTACACACTTGGAACAAAACACACAAACCCTAATATAAGGCATTTGGGCGTGAACTAGTACCTCTCCTCTCTTTGATTTTTGTTTCAAATCAACAAAGCTAGCACTTGTAGAAGTCTTCTAAGGTGATAGGAAAACCAACTCAAAGCTTGGAATCAACAAAGGAAAGATCTTGGAGATCTTCTTCTCAAAAATTTTAAAAGCTCAAATCCATTCAATGTAAGTAATTCCGCAACTTATAATGAATTTATGAACACCTTTTCTTGCTTATTAGATCTTTGGCATGTTCTAGGAACACTAACACTCAAACCATCAATAGAATGCTTATTAACTCATTATTAACATTCTATGATCTTTAGAATGCTCAACCCTATCCTCAAACTTCCATCCTCCAAAAACACAAAGAATAAAGAATAGAAAAACATAAGAACATCACAAGATGAAGCAAACAACAAGTGGAACATTTTTCTATCTAATGGCAAGTTAGAAATACTTACTAAAATCCAAGTTATCTTTGATTTTGTCTTTGTCTTTCTTCTTCTTCCTCTCAAGCTTCTTTTGTATTCTTTTAATGGAGTTTTGGATGAGATTTTTTTTTGCTTAATGAAAATATCCAACACTCTAGCTATTTTCTAACTTGGCCGAATTCAATAACAAGATAAAATATTATTATTTTTATTTTATTTCATTCAAGCCAACTTGGCCACTTGCTTATGAAATCATTAACTCTTTAATGAATTTCTTAAAGTCAAGTATAGCATCTTTATGTCATCTCAACAAATATCATAACTTTAATACATTTATATTTCAATTAGATTAATTATTTAACAATTAAATAATCAATTAATTATTTAAATACAAATATATTAAATATATGTATTATATTTACAATAAATATCAAATATATATATATATTATATATATATATATATATATATATGATATTAGTCAAATATCTCAATTTGACAATTAATCAATGTGTATTTGAATTAATCTAACATTAAATTCAAATACATAAAAAATTAAGGAAATGACTATCGGGTCCCCACACATGTATTTTGCATTTAACCTTTAAAAGACTTTATAAATAATCAATATTATTTATAAATGTTGCCCTAGTACTCTATGCGTATATTTCATTAGTGAGACTCTATATTCAGGCATATCTGTCATGAAATCTAATTTCCTGTCCATAATTTATCCACCTATAAAACATGACGATCATGGATAAACTCGCTGATTCATACAGGTCGAGGTCATGGAAAATGTATAATTCCTCTGTCACAGGTATCCGGATATATCCTAGAGATATAGATATAAACGTCAAATCTCTATAGGGATTATCTCGTCGACGTCTCTATTAGCAATCTCAAAAAGAGAACATTTAGAACTGACTTCTAAAATGTACCATGGGCCCATGGTTATTATCTGATTGCTAATCATATGGACTACCTTTTCTCTGTACACAGAACTGACGGATCCTATCTTGATACACACAGGACACCCTATCTACACCCAACGAACAAGCGGAGGTCTGATCTTAATAGATCGGTGACATGACTGCCATCTAAGTGTAGCAGATGTCTCATATACCCACAGTGGGATCTCAAGTCTAAGAATCACAAATGCTACTCAACCCGAGAAGATTCTTTTGACATTGGTGTACCATTCATTAAGAATCTTCGGTGAGTCGTTCAGTGTTTATCCGCTATAAACACCTACATGCCTATAATAGTTTCCAAGACTTATGGTTCATTGAGAAACTATTGGAATCATTTATTCCAGTATACGACATGTATTAGTCTCAACGGGTTTACTTTACTGACCAAGTAGTGTAAACCTTTACCAGGAACTATCTAAGAATGACAACGTCATGAAACAACTCAATGTCAGTTGTGACGCTTTTGCAACAGCATCATGACTAGTCATTCTAAGGTCATTACGTCTTTACCATATTAAAAGACACATTATATTATAGAAACTGCACATATATTATTCATAATAATGACATTTTACAGTAGTATTCTCAAAGAAATACAACAGAAAATTGGCGCTCTGAGCACAAACCCCAACACACACATCTATAAAAAAACGTGAACAATAAATTTATTTGATGCCTTTTTTATTTTGATTAGTTCTCTCTCATTTGAACTCAAAATTGGGTGTTTAAAAGCTCGTTGGAAAGCTGACACCATGAACTTAATTTTAGACACAGGTTTTGCATGATTTGGTTAGGATTTGAATTATGAAATTGCATTTAAAGTTCACGCATCTGCAGAAAATATGAATAGTAAATTTATTTAAATAAAATAAAATGCAATATCAAAATTAAATATTAGTCAAAGTTATTTAATGCCTAAAATACTTCCAACATATTAAAACTCATATGCTTGATGATTCTATGTATGATTAGAATTGGCATGATTATTTTAGGGTGCAAACATCTAGAGACTTTCTAAGGAATAGAGAGTGTATTGCTTATTCATTAGTGTAGGCATTGTATTTTTGCATGTGAAACCCGATGATGAGCCTCATTTGGAGGCACTATCTTTTAAGTCGCGGAAATCGCGGGAAACGGACGTCGGAAGGGAAGAAATAATTAATATATGTCACGTGTTTAGCTTCGGGTTCGCTGTTGGATCTCCGTTTTAAAACTTAACCTTAGCCCAAGCCCATTAAATCACATCCAAAGAAATAATTAATATATGTCACAAATCAAAATAATTAAAACATTTAAAATATATGTCACAAATTTTAAATTAAATTCACAAACTAATTAAATTAATAAATTAAATTAATTGCAATTAAAATTAAATCAAATAAAATCAAAAATCAAATACAAGATTAAATAATTCACTTCCAAATTAAAATCAATCAAAATAAAATAATTTCTAATTTAATTAAAACACTCCCCTAATTTAAGAAATTCCTACCCAAATTACAATATCTCTTGCCTAAAATATTCCAATCATATACACATAATTCTAAATTGATTTATTTCCTTCTTAACAAACCATGCAAACCCTAATTGATAACTATATAAACATGACTTTTTGCAACCCTAATGGAGACTCTCATTCACGGCATCAAACAACAAAAAATATAAAACCCTAAGCATTGTTCTCTCTCGAAAAGAAAAAACACACTGAAACAAACCCTCCTCTCGCCACAAACTCTCTCAACCCACACTGCTCCAGCCCCCATTCAAGCAACCCTCCCTCTCGGCAGCAGCAACCTAAACCATGTAACCTTCACGTTAAAAGTCAATAACGACACAGCCCCACTCACTAACCTTCAATCCACGCCACCTAACTCTTACACTCGGCAACTTCACAGCCTGCTCACCGAGCAAGCCACTAAGGCACACTCACGCCTCATCAACAATAAGGTACCCTCATCAGCGCCTCAACCGACCAAATAACCCACAAAGCCACAAATACTCATCACGCCACCTGCCCTCAACAGATCACGCCACAAGCCACAACTCACCCCTTCACGTAGCCACAAACTACAGCCCACATGCCTACGGCCCCTTAATAAAACGCAAGACACGTACCCCTCAAAGCCCATTCAGCCAAAGACTTCATGATCAAATAACCATATAACTTCATCGACCCTATCTGCCACTCCACCCCACACAGCCCCCAAAGCCACGCATCAACCCTACAAACTGACCAGCCGAGAGCAAGCAATAAACCCCTGGAACAGCCCCTGAGACAGCCCCTGTAAAGACCAAAAATACCCCTGAAACAGTCCCCGAACTACCCTCAAAACTGTCCCGAAATTGCCCCTTGAATCGCCGAAAACAGTGAACAAATACAACCAAAACAGTAACCAGAAACTGCAGTCCAAAACAGCAGGAAACGGAGCAAAAACAGCAAGCAAAACAGCAAAACAGCGAGCTAAGACGCTAAGCCGGTGAACCAGAAAAGTTGCGGAGTGATAGCCCTTCCGACGGCCGTGAAACGCGAGTCCGAAAGTCGACATAAAAGGTTAGACCTGATGGTACCTTTCACACTTGTTTTTTATTTGATTTTTATTGATTCTTTTATTGTGTTTTAATTGTTTATTGAATATTGTTTGCATGTGATGTGTGTTGTGGCCATTGATTAAAACGGAAAATACGTCGTCTCTCGTGGTATATAGGATGGAAACCCAGACGTAAATTCCGTAGCCGATTCCGAATGGACGGTAGTGCGGTCTGTACTTGGGATACAACTACACGTACCACTTGAGTAAACGGCGTATTTTCGCTTTATGTTATTTTGATTATTCTCACTTTATTATTCCGTCTTTTAATTTCCGCATGTTATTTATTTATGTTGTGATGCGATCGAGCGCATGGGCTTAGTAAGTGCGATGAAAGGTCCCCTAATTGGAGGGGTTAAAATCATTTACCATGATGCTTTGCCGCGCCGGTTGATGTGTGTACGGTTGGATGTAAGATATGTTCAATCGGGCATACTACGTTTGATATGATTGTCTTTATTTTTGTATGTATGATGCGATTGAGCGCATGGGCTTAGTGAGTTAGTCCAAAGGTCCTCTCTTTGAGAGACGAAGAGCCTAAAAGGCCACCTTTGTGACACTACTTCGCCGCGCCCCCTTCATTTTGTTGTTTAGTATGACGTCTTCTTACATGACCATGCATCATATCACATTGCGCATGGGCTTAGTATGTTGGTCTAAAGGTCCTCTCTTTGAGAGACAAAGAGCCTAAAAGGCTACCTTTACGGCAGTACTTCGCCGCGCCTCTTTTATTTAGTTATTCGCTTCATAACGTCTTTTTGAAAATTCATGCATCATATTGCACTGCGCATGGGCTTATCAAGTGAGATTAAGGGTCCTCCACTTCGAGGGGTGAAAATGCTTGAAAGCTACCTTTGCTACAATGATTTGCCGCGCCCCTTAATATGTTGTTATGTACGAGAAGTCATATATTCATATGTTCATGTATGTGTCATGTTGTTTACTGCATTTTGGAGGTCACTGCTGTAACCCCGTTCGAACGCGTTCCAGGACGCCGCACGAACGCACGTTTTCTGTCTGGTCTAGTTCGAACGCGTTATCAAACGCCATACGAACGCGAACCTTCTGTTTACCGTTCGAACGCGTTTACGAACGCTACACGAATGCGAATACACTGAATTGAGTCATTTTCATCACATGTGCGTCTGTATCTATATCTATCTTCTTTTGCACCACGTCATAGCATGCTCACTTTAATGCCTAATTGCATCTCTAAGCGTCTTTTTGCATTATGTACTTAGTTGACTCTTTTATTTGTGCATGGACATGTAATGGCTATTTGTTTATGATATGTCTATGAAATCACATGTTCGCCATCATTTGATTCGCCTTTATGTGTGCTTGTGTGGTTAGTATGCGCTTGCGTTTCCATGAATACAACATGCCAATGAAATTGTCCGTTTGTTGATTTAATGTACTTCTAAGCATGCAATCTTATATGTGAAATACATGTATATTTAGGCGCATATTTTATTTTATAAATGTGAATTTAGAAGCATGATACCCTTAGAAAAGTGTTACTTTAGCTTGTTTAAATTATTATATAAATCCTTTCATTACAAGTGACATGAGTAAGGGACCATTCCGAACCCAACGGTTTGAGGTCTTCCCTTGCGAGGGGTGAGTGCGGCCTTAAATCTCATTTTCCCGGTTCACAACCGGGTGGCGACTCCATTATTCTCCGGTTTAGTCCCCCGTGGCTACACCGTACTCCGACCGACCCGCGAGCCCGGGACAGCATGCGTCGCCCAGTTCCTGTGTCCCATAATTCGCTAAGAAATTATTTCGTCATGAACTTAGAGATTTATTACCTTTAAGGCTAATAAATATAAATCACTTGTTTATAATAAAAGACATTATAAAAGATAAAAATGGGGTGGGACCAAGGGGTTAATAAAACTTTCCAAACTAAAGTTAATTTAACCAAAGGTATTACTAGAGTTAGGTAATGATGTGGTGTCTTCCTTCACTCACTAACTTTTTATAGCCAAAAGGAAAAGCTGTGAAGACATCTAGATAATCATTTACTCAAAGCTTATCTTAAATCATATTTAAAGTATTGGACTAATTTGGAGGATCTATTGTTTATCCATGTCACCAAGGCGATAAGAGCCTAAGAGGTGAGGGTATTTAAGAGAGTTCGCTCCACCCTCCCTCTGGGGAATTTTCAATGGAGGAATCCATTTGATAATTATTCACTTAAACTTGCTAAAATCCTCAATAATAATTTAAGTCTAAAATTTGGCTCCCATTGTAAAGTATAGACCCAAAGGGCTTGAATCGTATTGGCAGGACTAGGCTTTACCAGACTGACCAATACCATTTTTTCCCTGAATCATACTATTGACAATTGTTTGACTTTTCTGAGTCATAAGACGCAACGACCCTTAGGCATGGTCTTATAACTTAGTGGCAAAGATTGGGTGTCCACAAGGACTAGCATAAGTTATGGCATGTTTGATTGCCCAACCCAATGATCAAGGAATTGTGATTTATATCATAAATTGGTTGGGAACCTACCTAATTATCGTATTTTATAATGACCGGCCCTAGTCGGAGTTATGAAATGTTGATAATGGGATCCTTGCCCACAAGAAATCCATCATATTGGGGTTGATGCGATTTGCTTAAAATTTTAAAATAATTGAGTGGGAGCAACTTCATAATAAAAGCCCATGTTATTATGAAACATTAATGAAAACATATTCTTAATTTTAACATTCTCTCTTAACAGGTGGGTTAAAATATTTCACAAACGTTCAAATGGCAAACAGAGTATCACTTCGTTCCATCCTTGATGAGCATAAGCTCAATGGGGACAACTACAATGACTGGTTTAGAAACCTTAAAATTATCTTACGACAAGAAAACATTTTATATGTTCTTGAAAGACCATTTCCCCCTAAACCCGCGGAAGATGTTGACCAGATACATTTGATGCTTGGAAGAAACACGTCGATAATGATGAGCAAGTAGTTTCCATAATGATTGGCTCTATGTCGGACGAACTTCAGAAAGCTCACGAATATATGGATGCTCAAACCATCATCTTTCACTTGAAGGAGTTGTATGCAACTTTCGTTCATACCGTGAGATTCCAAGTGTCATGTGCCTTATTCCAAACAAGGTATAAGGAAGGATCTGTTAGTGGACATGTGCTTAACATGATTTGCCACATTGAAAAATTGGCCAACCTCGGGTTCATCATGGATCATGAGATAGGTCACGATCTAATTCTTCAGTCCTTATCAAAAGACTTCTCTAACTTTATTATGCAGTTTCATCTGTCTAATAAAGAAGTTACTTTAGTAAAATTACACAATCTGATAAAGCAAGCAGAGAAAGACTTGAAATCGGAGCTTAAAACCTCCGTCATGCTTATGGGTACGAACCTGAATCCACGAGGCCCAAAGAAAAATAAAGGCAAGGCTAAGGCTCCAGATCACCTAAAGCCCAATGGTAAGGTGGAGAAGAAAAAAGGAAAGGGGAAATTTTTTTTTTTTTAAAGAATAGTAATTGGAAGAAAGACTGCAGATCCTTGAAAGCCAATGAAGCTAGGGAAGCCCAATAGGCCAAGAAGCCCAATGCTTCAGGTATGTTGTATATGATTGAACTATATTCTCAAAACTTTGAACCTTCTACTTGGGTGCTTAACACCGGTTGTGGGACTCACTTGTGTAACAATGTGCAGGGCCTGAGAAATAGTAGAAGACTCTGTCATTGGGAGGTTGACTTCGCATGGGTAATGGAGAAAAACTGGATGCATTGTTCATGGGGACTTATTCATTAGTTTGTCGAATGGTTTAGTTTTAGACTTAGAAGATTGTGTTTATGTACCTTCTCTAGTAAAGAACGTCATTTCAATTTCTTCTTTATGTAATAAAGGCTTTTCATGTCTAATAAGTTATCATGAATGTTCTATTTATTTCAATGAGAAAAATATAGAGATGGTATTTTGAATAATGGTATCTATATCTTACAAACTAACAAAGAATGTTCAACCTCTAATATATATAACGTTAACTCGAATAATCTCAATGAATCACTTCTATGGCACAGTTGCTTAGGTCATATCAATGAAACAAGATTAGCTAAGCTACATAAGGATGGGTATTTCAGACCCTTCAAATATGAACCTTTTGGAACTTGTGAGTCTTGTTTACTTGGTAAAATGACCAAATTACCCTTCAAAGGTGAAGGACAGCGTGCAGCGGAGACATTAGAACTCATACACTCTGATGTATGCGGACCAATATCAGTCACCGCTAGAGGTGGATTCTCCTACTTTATTACCTTTATCGATGATCACTCGCGATATGGGTATGTGTACCTTATACGATACAAATATGAAGCCTTTAAGAAATTCAAATACTTCAAAGCTGAAGTAGAAAACCAGCTTAATAAAAGTATTAAGTCACTAAGGTCTGACCGAGGTGGTGAATACTTAAGCGGCGAATTTCAAGATTACTTGAGAGAAAATGGCATTGTTTCCCAGTGGACTCCTCCGGGAACTCCACAGCATAATGAGGTCTCCGAAAGAAGAAATTGGACATTATTAGATATGGTCTGATCAATGATGCCAGGCACAGATCTACCTCTTTCATTTTGGGGTCTTGCTTTAGAAACTGCAACACTACTACTAAACCAAGTTCCTTCCAAGACTGTTAGTCAAACACCATATGAGTTATGGTCTGGGAAACAACCTAGTCTTAGTTATCTAAGAGTTTGGGGATGTGACGCATATGTTAAGCTCACAAAACTAACAAATTGGATGATAGGGCAGTTAAATGTAAGTTTGTAGGATATGTCTTAAACTCAAGAGCATATGTGTTCTATGTCCCAAATGAACAAAGAATATTTATCTCACGAAATGCTAAATTTCTAGAGAAAAAATTCATTCTCAAGAAATATAGTGGGAGTAGACTTGACCTCGATGAGGTACGAGAAGGACAAACTAACACAGAACTAAACCCCAGGCCCTTCAAAAGGGCAGCGACAGAACAACCACAAGGTCATGAACTTAGAAGGTTTGGTAGGGAAAGACAAGAGCCTGAAAGATATGGTTTCCATATTGATGAGGAACATGATCAGGTCATTTGATAATGACAATCCCACTTGTTATGACGAAGCAATGCGTGGCATTGATTCAGTCAAGTGACTTGAGGCCATGAAATCCTAAATAGACTCTATGTATCAGAATCAAGTCTAGGACTTGGTAGATGCACCTGAAGGGATAAAACCCATAGGTTGCAAGTGGATTTACAAGCGTAAAACTGATGCAGAAGGCAACATCCAAACCTATAAGGCTAGGTTGGTGGCGAAAGGTTATAGCCAAATCCAAGGAATTGACTATGACAAAACCTTCTCGCCTGTTGCAATGATAAAGTCCATTTACTGGCACTAGCTGCACACTTTGATTATGATATTTGGCAGATGGATGTCAAAACAACTTTCCTTAATGGGAACCTCATAAAGGAAGTCTATATGACACAAACTGGGGGGTTTGCATCTAATGATGATCATAATAAATTATGCAAGCTTAAACGATCCATTTATGGACTTAAGCAAACCTCCAAAAGTTGGAATATATGATTTGATGAGACAATCAAAGAATTTGACTTCATCAAAAATGTAGACGAGCCTTGTGTTTATAGGAAAAGTAGTGGGAATGCTATTGTATTTCTTGTATTATATGTCGATGACATATTAATCATCGGGAATGATATTCCCATTATGTAAGCCACCAAGCAATGGTTATCTTATAATTTCTCCATGAAATATTTGGGAGAAGTAGCTTACATCCTCGGCATTAAGATCTACCGTAATAGATCTAAGAGGTTATTAGGACTTTCTCAATCTACGTACATAGATAAAGTTTTGAAAAGATTCAAAATGGAAGATTCCAAAAGAGGTAATTTACCTACTTGTCATGGAATCAAATTATATAAGGAGTAATGTCCACGTACTCCTTCAGATAGAGTGCGTATGAGTAGGATCCCTTATGCTTCAACAATAGGATCGATCATGTACGCCATGCTATGTACAAGACATGATGTCTCTTATGCTCTTAGCATAACGAGCAGGTATCAGGCAAATCCTAGTGAGCAACACTGGGCAGCTGTCAAAACAATCCTCAAGTATCTGAGAAGAACTAAGGATGTGTTTTTGACATACGGAGATTGTTCTGAGAAGAAAGTCATTGGTTACTGTGATGCGAGCTTTCAGACCGATAGAGACAACAGCAGATCGCAAACAGGATATCTGTTTACTTTGAATAGTGGTGCTGTCAGTTGGAAAAGCTCAAAGCAGTCAACTACAGTGGAATCCACCACTGAAGCTGAGTATATTGCAGCATCTGAGGAAGCTAAAGAAGTATTCTGGATAAAGAAGTTCATCACGGAGCTGGAAATGCTTCCCGTGATAAAGAATGGCATCACGATGTATTGTGACAACACGGGCGCCATTGCTCAATCAAATAAACCAAGGTCCCACTAGAAATCCAAGCATGTACTCAGGTGATTTCATCTCATCGGGGAGATTTTTGAGAGAAAAGAAGTTATTATAGAGAAAATACCCACAGAAGATAATCTTGCAGATTCTCTGACTAAAAGGCTGACTCAACAAAAGCATGATAGGCACACCCGAGACTATGGTGTCCAGATTCATACCAGTTGACTATAGTGCAAGCGGGAGATTGTTAGGGATATGTCCTATACCCAACTTATAGATGGGCTATATGTACATGTATTTGTAATATTTTCATTAATTAACAAACTGGCAATCTTTATTATACGTGTCTTACATAGGTTATATAAATCATCAAACATTGTAATAAAGCCCTTGGAGTAATAAGATGATAGCTTCCACGCCTTAGGAGAATCATTACTCTCAAATATTTTTAGCATAGTTTTGTGAATAATCTGAGCGTTTATAAAGCGGAGAGACTAGCATAATGATATGATCCACCCTTAAGTGGGGTAGCCGATCTCATATGCTACTAGCGGAGATTCGTCCACTTGGTGTATCACAAGGATGTATGTGTTGCTCGTATCCATCGAACTGACCGCCGAAAGTTTTCACATGGAGTGTTTATCCCATTTGTCTATGAGAACTTTCATTTATCGACTGTATAACTAGTCCTTAGACTTGAGGTCTTTCCAATCTTATCTGTGGATCAAATAACTTTGATATTCTCCTTCCCTGGTTCAAAAGATCCGGTCACAAGGGTATGATTGGGTCATTGTTGAAACACATGAAGTTTGTAAAGATACAACAGAGAATCGCCACTCTCTCGGATAACATTTGCTTATAAGAGTAGTATTCCAATTCGCGGGTTGATGTATGTGATCAGTGTTTAAGAATGTGGCCGCAGCCGAAGAATCCTGTGAGATTCTTGGGTTAGCACGATTCACGACACCATCAACATTATACCTTTGACTGTATAGGTAGACATTTTCCGTACCCTAGGTCAAACGGTGGGGATACAGTGAGGCAAGGGACCGTATCATATGTAAATCACATACATAATGGGTATATATCTATCCTTCTCATTTGGGGACCTTGGCATGTTGCTAGATGTCAACCTTGGTCATTGAAATCGAACGACTATCTGATCGGAGGATAATTTATGTTCGATTAAATTATCACGATTCATTTCATGTCCAACTTGAGGGGAACCTAAAAGGTCACACACAACAAAGTTGAAATCAATGGTTAACAGTGCACAGTACAAAATTAATAGCATATATGATTGCTGTAGGAATTGTTCGTAAATGGTTTAATGTGTTTAATTATTGAACATATCATTTATGAGGTTCCATAGTGGCTTAGGGATTGGTGAATGACGATAGAGGCACTTTGGGAATTGGAATAAATAAATAAATAAACGTGAATAGTAACATGAATATTAACGTGAATAGTAATATGAATAGTAACATGAATAGTAAATTTTTTATAATTTTATTTGTTATTTGTTTTGAATTTCAATTCGGCCCAAACTCTTATTAGGGTTTTATAATCTCATTAAACCACTAAATTAAGATCCAATGACTAAGATTAAATTAGCTTTTATCCCACATCGGATTCTTAATTAATTTTGTTGTCTTTGGAGTACTACAAAAACCCAAAGAATTATTCACAAATTTTTTAATCTAAAACCTTTCATATCTTGGGTTTATATAAGTGTGAAACTCTAAAGTTTAAGAGTAAGCCACTGATTTTGAGAATCTTTAAGTCTAATTGACAAGAGGAATCTCAAGTTAAAAGTTTGAGATATTTTCCTAAGCTAGCAACAAAGGAAAAATACATGTGCACTCAAGGCGTAGTCTTGCCGTTGAATTTTGGCTTTGGTATGTGCAACTTTGCTGGCCACACACTTAGGTGGCTCTTTGGAACGTGGAAGAGCTTGCTGATTTCGAGAAAAGCTTGTAGATTAGAGGGATGACTAAACGAGTCTTCAGTTCAAGTAAATTTTTTCTTTCTTTATTTTAATTAGAGTCTTTATGATAGTTAGTATGTTTAGGTTTATGTTCTTTGCATGTTTTATGAGTTTTTATGCTTAGAATATATAGTAACATGCCTAGGCTTGTAGAATAATCAAAACAAATGGGTCTTGGGCAAAGGGATAGCGACATCTTAATTTTGATATCGTGGAATATATAGTAGCGGCCACTTCCCAACACCCATTTCCATAATTGGGACTTTTTGTCACATCTTCTTTTTATATCGTGGCTCAGCAGCTTCCGATACAAACTTTGTTGCCTCGAAACTTGATCTAGTTGTCGTTGAGGTTCTCGTTCTCTTAGGGGTCATTTTCAATTTTTAACATTTCGGTAAAATTTCCCCCAAATTTTCAAGATTTCCCAAAATTTAAACCTAACACTAACAATTCACAAAATATTCCACAACCGCCAAAACTTCACCCCCAAATTCTACGAATTTATCATTCAGCAATTTCAACAAACACCCACAAACACAGTAAAATCACACTTTTTTATAGTAAATTTTCGAAAAACAAAACACAAAAAATTGAAGATTAAAGGGAAAACAATACCCGAATCATGAGCTTGACTCCCCAAATATGAGTCTTTCACGTAAAAATTGAAGATGGGGATGTGATTTAATGGTAGATTTGAGTGTTTGGTTGAAAGAGAAAATGAAAAAAAATGAGATAAAACGAGAGAAAATCAAGGGGGAAATGGAAGATTTGGAGTTTAATGAGATTGGTTGAGTGGTTTGAAGGGGAAATTGAGTATTGGGTGAAGAAAACTTAAGAAAAGATGAAGAAAAATGAAGAAGAATATGAAAAAATGGAATGAGAATAAGACTCGGCGGCCACTGGTTTAAGACCTGATATCGTTTTTGCATCACGATGTGCAGTGTTTCTACGTCACGATGCGACGCTCTAAAAATTGGGTCCTCATGTGTTAGGTCATGGCGTCACGACACACGGGGTTTAACGTGAGTGACTCAGTTTTTTTTTTACAAAAATACGAATCTTTTAAACATATTCATTAAGATGCGTTTCAACAGCTGATTATTTACTCTACCATCTCTGATGAATTGAATTTTATATTCACGATTTTGTCAAACTTTATTTCATGATAACCCTGTTTTCACTAGTTTGCTTTTCCTTAAGTGCTCCGTCTATGTTTTTCCCTGCAAAAAAAAATATAACACACAAAATTAAAAAACTATACAATATATGTACACAAAATACAAAAAAATAAAAATAAAAATTTTGCATGGGTTACCTCTCTGCCAGCATAAAATTTTTTGTCCTTAACCAGACGCGATTGAAGTCCATCCGTCAAGGAGGTTTCAACATGGTTTTGGATGTCTGATTAAAGACAATCCAATGAGTGTTGCTTTTGAACGGTCTCTTCCAACGGTGAGGTGGCCAAAATAATTTTGTCTCATTCAGTGCTCGTACCACCTTTTTAAACTCTGTCGCTCCAGTGGTGCCTGAAAAGAAAGAAAGAAAATCAAGGGGTCTCGTATGGTGCTTCACTTTGAATGGGGGTGCCATTCTGTCAAGCTTTTGGGCAGTGTCTTTTATTTGTACTCCCCAATACAGTGATTTCTCCTAAATTCATGAGATCTTCAATATGGTTAGACACTTGCTCCTC